>OMOT01079594.1:0-11368 GCA_900312575.1 Acanthochaenus luetkenii
CGCTCATCCCTGGCACCGCAATGGTGGAATGAGCTACCCCCTTCAGTCAGGACAGCTGAATCGCTACCCATCTTTCGCAGGAGACTAAAAACCCATCTTTTCTGACCACACCTAGACCTTGACCCTACCTGAACTGACCTAGCTAAAACATATCTCCTTCTACTCTTTTCTTTTTAATTTATAAAAGTAGGCCTGAATTCAAAGAGGCTTAAAACTGATCCTTTCCACATTCATGGAGAAACATCAATGGTGCGTGCCCAGGCTGTTAGGTGTTAAGACCAAGCTGAGGAGAAAATACACTCAGAGAGATAAGTGAACCCGTCTGGATAAGATCTCCAGCTAAATGCCTGAAATGTAAATGTTTCCGGTACTTACTGGTGCTTTCTACAGGAACAACCTTTAAGTCGTCTTCATCAGCCTCTCCTGACAGCCCACCGACCCCCTTGGACTGCTTCATCCTGGCAATCTCCCTAGAACAAGCAAACGTGTATGTATATTTCTTTAAACGTGACTTTAGGCACCTTTTTATTTTGATTACCTGAATTACTGAATAAAGTAGCCACACTCAGTGAAATTGAACAATTCAGAACTGGTATCACAATTTTTCCAATGATAACTAGCCCTGTTCAGTTCCTCGATAATATTATTTGAATATTGATTAGCCTGGATAAAAAGCTAAATAATTTGACCTAAGTTGGATCAATTACATAATATCTTGAAGAAAGAGCACCACAGACTGTCACAGTAAATTAGGTTTTACTTCTCATCATCGCTGCTGTCATCATCAGAGTCACTCTCCTTCTCCGCTTCCTGTGAAGGTCCCGCCTCTTCCTCCTCTGGTTGGGCAGGTTCCTCCTTCTCCTCTTCCTCCTCAGCCTTCCTCTTTTTGCCTTTTCCGAAAGACACCAAGTGAGTGAATGCAATCACTCTTTATTTTTTTTACACACTACTCATTATTGTTTCTTTGTGTGTGTATGTAGAGTATGCAGCGTATAATAAGAGCTTATCCTTTCTTGTTTTTGGTCAATGTGATGGAGATTCAACAATATCCTTAATGCCTCTCCCATCTTTTCCAGTATCACATGTTTCATTTCAACCTGGGAAGAAACCACTTCAAACTGATACAGACTGTCACATTAATTTTCTTGATTTGTTTATATTTCAAAATGTACAATAATGTTTTTCATATGGTTTTCACATGGTGGATATCTCATTTTGGGAAGAAAAAGACTTCCATGAATATGTGCAAATAAACAAACTTGAAACAGGGAAGATGGTTACCTGTTGTGTGCTTGTTCTGGATCCTCTCGGTCTGTCTGAGCTCGCTCTCTTCGTCAGCTTCCAGGTCGATCTCAGAGAAGATCCCCTGCAGAGCAAACAGGAAGGAAGGCAGAGTCACAGTTCACACAGAAATCAACTAATTTACAGGCGTACGTAGTGAGGGAGATCGAGAGGCCACATGTGGACAAACCTTGCTGAACCACAGGTTGGTCTCTCGCTCTTTCTTCTCATCCTTTCCCTCTAGTTCCACCAGCAAGCCACCTTCCTCTCCTTCGTCCTCTTCCTCATTGAACGTTACTCTGGAATACACACACAGACAGGCATTGAGTGCATTACAAAAAAGGAAGCGTCAGGATAACACAATAAAGCCCAAAAACATTCTGTTAATAAAACAAAATACATCAATACATTAACATTAATTCACATTCCCCTTAGCATATTATATACAAGTCAAGTCAGAGTCAGTCCATAAGAGTTAAAATGCATAAGCTGCATAAAAACAAATCAAGAACATAAATATAAAGATACCCTATTCCTACTATTAAAGCCAACTTGAAACCACCTAAGCTGCTTATGATTTTAAGATTTCCTGGGAATATATATATATATATATATATATAATATTCCACAGCTTGACTGCCGTGGACAAAAGTTACCTTCCCCAGGTTACTCTTAAACCTGGGAGGAACAAAGTCAGAGACACTGCCCCTGGTGGAATAGTTGTGAATATGCCTCACCCCAGGTTCTCAAAATGAGAAGGGTCAAGGTGAGTTCTCATGGGAAGTTTCAGAATGACCCTAACTATCTTATTTTGAGAAATCTGAACTCTTTTTAAGGTAGGGTGTTAGGCCATTGTACCATGAACAGCAGGCATAGTCAAAATAAGACTGAACAAGAGCTCTTGCCAGGGTCATGATGCCTCTCTGTCCGGAAATGTTGAAATTCTGGCTAAGAATCATGTTCTTTGATTGAGCTTGGTGAGCACCTTTTCAGCCTGGCCCACTCCAGACACATGGCTATCCAGCACACAGCCGAACAATACATTCTTCTGTATAAGTAAGATCTGACATTCTTCTATGCTTGGAAAAGGCACATCAAGTCATTGTTGATATCCGACATGCTAGCTTTGCTCTTGGTATTGGGTTTTAATATTGGGGAAATTATTTTGATATTGATAGCCTATTTCATCTTTTACATTTTGGCCTGATACTGGATACCAAAGCCAATGTTGCTGCATTGCTACAAAATAATCGCTCTGCCCTGCCTGCCTGTTTAGAGCCATGATGCCTCAATGGCCATCTGGACTGACCTACTGTCAAAACACTATCAAGACTCCTTACTTCTTCTTTGGCGCTGCCCTGCCTGCCTGTTTAGAGCCATGATGCCTCAATGGCCATCTGGACTGACCTACTGTCAAAACACTATCAAGACTCCTTACTTCTTCTTTGGCGCTGCCTGCTTCACCAGTTCTTTCTCTCTCTGCTCCACATCTTCCAGGTCTTCGTCATCTAAATCAGAGGCCAGGGACATTTGATCCTCCTCATCCTCAGACAGGTGGAAGTCGTCCTCTCCTTCCACCATGGCATCTGCTCCCTCCATGTTGCCCTTGGATATCTCTACCAGTGCCTGATTTTGGAGTGTGTGTGGGGGTGGGGGGGATAGAGAAGAGACACACATAAGGGGTACACTAAATTAGTATTGGTAGAGGAAGTCCAGCTGGCTCTGGATATGAACAGGAACATTGAACAGGTTTAGGTCAGGATCAAAAACATTAGGGTGCGTTCACACCAAACATGTTTGGAGCACTTTATTTACTCCTTTAGTTCGGTTTGTTTGGGCAGGTGAGAACAATGCAATTCGAACTTGGGGGGGCACCAATTAACCGCAACGAGATGCCTGAAGATGCAGGTTTCAGACTTCTTCCAAGTGAACTGTGGTGCGGTTTGTTAAGAGTGAAAACGTAATCTGAACAAACTATGAGAAAACACCACAAAATGCAAGGTTTTGTGGGTATAAGGAGACAGATGTTGACATTTGATAGCCAGCAGTCTGTGTGTGGCCCTCACCTTGGCTTTGTTGATGGTGCTTAGGGAGAACATGGATGAGTCACTTGTGTCTGCGATGGAGACGCCTGGCAGGTCCATTTTAAGCTCCACCCTCTCCCTCAGCTTCCTCCTCTCCTTCAACAGCTTCCTCTTCTTCCTGGTGCATGGCAAAATGACGACATATTCATGGTACCCTACCATGTCACAAAATCCTGAGACTTGTTTAAGAACATTTTGTTAAGCAACTTGTTACATGTAAACACTGTAGCCTCAGATGGTCCAACCAACACTGAAACACAAAGTAACAAAATTCTGATGTGATCTGTCAGATATACTGGATTAAGAACTACAACTTAAATGCACGACGACAAAATACAGGACAAATAGAAAGAACGCAGTAATCTCTCTTTATAATTGAATAGGAGTTCTGTGCCCATCAATCAAACAAAAAATGAATACATTAAAGAAAATACAAAATAAAATCCTGGAGAAAAAGGGTAAATAACAGCCTTGAAAAAGTCTGACCAACTCATACCGTTTGAGCTCAGCCGCCTCCTCAGCTTTCAACTCCGCCAATTTCTTCTCCATCTCTTCCTCCTCCTTTTCGTCTTCCTCTTCCACCTTTTTCTTCTGGTCGGGCTCTTCCTCTGAATCGTTCGCTTCTTCATCGGAACTTAATCTAAGCATAAAGCAAAGAGCATATTTTGATGTTTTAACTGCAGTGCTGCATATTGGCAGAAATGTATGAACACATTTGTTTATTGTTTGCGCATGTTTTCATCAACCAGTTTTTTCTTTTTTTAAATGACCGTGTTAAAGAGGTTACCTGATTTCCTGGTCGAGCTGTTTGGCCTCGTCCTTCAGTTTCTTGGCCAGGTATTTCCTCAGCTTAGACCTCCAGTTCAGCAGCAGGCTGGGGATGAAACAAATAAACACACACACACACACACACAAAAATCACTAGGGACAGCCCAGTTGGTTGGGATGACAGCACTAGGTATCTTTTTTTTTTGGATACTAGTTGCAGCATCTTAACATCAATAAATCATTACTACAGAAATTAGCACCACTGCGGAGAAGTTTGGCCTCTACACTGCATTTTATATTGTGTGCCACTGGGTCAGATTTGGGAGGAAATCTGCTGGTTTGCTTCATGGCACAAAATGAAGGCGCTGTTCTTCCAGAGCAAAACGGAGCTAAAACTTTCAGAGAATCTCTCAATGGCAGACGGTGGAATGACTGATGGGCCAATAGAAAAATCCCTTCCAACAGGTTTATCTTCTTCAGTAAAGCCAAAGAGAAAGCGACACCAAACAGGGAGAGGGGGGATAAGTAGCAACATCCTCTTTACGAAAGGAAGCAACAGGATTTATGAGAAATGTGGTCTTAATTTTGAAAAAACACTGACGAACAATACCACTGGCATGAGATAGAGGCAACTAATAATTGCCACCATGGTCTCATTTGTTTAAGGAAATTAAACCAAGGTATCGTAATTAACATAGATATATTGATGTTTAAAAATTGTACACATAGCACCCATAAGATGCGTCAAACGTAATCCTTGTTCTAAAACATTACTTTTTTCAAAACCTTATGTTGAAAGAATATTTTCTGTTACATTTGTACTACATACCGTTTGCTTTCCTTAACAGAATCATCCCATACTCAAAAGATTTTCTCAAGAACAATTCCCAGAAATGAACAAAACATTGTCATCTAATTGCAAGAATGCAACACCCTTTCCAATACCTCCTAATGCTTTAAATTTTATATGTAAAATTGATATAGCGCCAATAGATGTTTATTGATTGCTCAACCCTTAATTGAGTAATGGAAGAGGCTTACCGAAGTTCTTTGCGGCCCAGGACCTTGATGTCACGACAACACTCCTTAATCTCATCAGTGGTGACTGAGTGAGACTCCAGGTCTGAGTTGTCAAAGGTAATCTGGATGGACAAGACAGGAGCCAGAATACGGTGGCAAGCACGACAGAGGAATGTTTTGTTACATCTAATGTACCGTTGCACTGCGATTTCCATGAGGCAAACAGTTCACCTCCATTCATTGTCTATGAGAAGCGAGTAATCATGACATGTGGCATGACGGGATAGGTGGTAATGTAAACCAGGCCCGCGAGGTGATGAGTACAAGTTAATAAAGTCTAATATTATGCATATGAGCACAATGGTCATGGCGCAAGAACAAATCACATTCAGGCAAAAATCCGGTTCTCAAATCCTCCAGGCATAAAATGTTTGTTTCTAGTTCCATTTCGTTTTGGAATGGAAAATGGAAGAGATAAGAACTTTAAAAAATTACAAAATATATAAAAGTATCAGCTAAATGTCTAAAATGTACATTGTACAGTAGAGGTACTCAAAATGTCAAGTGAAGTACAAGGTAGTGGAAAGTATTACTTTTGCTCCCCTCAACTTCCATCTCCTTGCAGTTATGATTCATGTTTAACTTGATTCTCCATAAGCTTGTGCCGACTGTAGAAATGATTTCAACCAGCCTTTGTCTTTGATGAGTTAAACAAATATGCAGATCTCACCTCGCTGGCTTTGCTAAGGAAGTCTACAGCGTTGTCGGCTTTGAGGAAGGTGGTCACTGTGAAACTGTGGTAGAGTGTCAGATCACCGTCGGTGTATCCCTCCGCCTGGAACAGAAGAGGTGCCCATTAGTCAGTAATGGATAGATCTTTGGTTTGTTTTAATCTACCAAGGTGTCAGACGTGGGCTGTAAAAAGGCAATTTTAACAATCACAGGAAAGCATTGGAAAGTTGATTTGGTGGATGTTTTTGTGACTGACAATTAACATTAACACTATATGAATTGTCCTCACGTAGTAAACCCCACCCATCTGGCACTCCACATCGGTTAAAACAAACGCTAGACTTACTTTGCAAACACTATATGACCTATATTATACTATATGATCAGAGGTATTTATTTTGTGTCAAACCATACACACCTTTGGCTTCTTGACAGGAACCAGCTCCTTCACTGTCTTGGCCTGAACCTCCACCTCTTTGAATGCATGTTTCGGGTCAAAGAACTTACTGTCGATTTTGTCGGGGGCAACGAAACCTAAATTTAGGACAAAAAAGTTCACTTAAGATAATAAGGAATATGATCAGAACAAATATTTTTTTTTAAAGCAGGACATTGTTGCAAAAGGGGCTAGGAAAATAGGAACATCCATTTGAAAGTGATGAGTATATTTGAAAAATAATAATAATACTATTTTTACACATTTCTACTAGTCACAGACTGTACAGATCCATCTCCACTGACCCTGGCAGATGACGAAGATCTCGGCGGACTCGTTCCTGGAGGCCTGCGGCTTGGTGGCCTGCACCTTCTTGAAGAACTGCTGGAAGATCCAGAACAGCGGCTGGTAGTCTTTGGAGCGGAAAACCTTGGTGACAAACGTGCCACCTTTGGCCAGGAACTCGCAGGCCAGCTTCAGGGCCATGAGGGTCAGGGAAGCTGGAGGGGGAGGAGGGGGGAAAACAAAGAGAATTAGGTTCATTAGGTTCGACTCCCATCCGCCAAGGCACGTGGGTGTGAACTCTAATCTACCACTCGGATTCGATTTTTTTAAATGCATGTGAACATTGTACAAGGACAGGATTTTACCCATTTATTTATGTATTCATTTTCAGAAGTGTCGTTTTTTGGGCCATGCAACTCCAATGTTTTTTCTGGGAAATGACTGTACAATTACATCATTGACTGCTGTACTGAATGGGAAATTCACTGATAACGATTGCATATTTTAGCCCATATTGGCAACATCTGATACCAGCAACCTATCATTGCATCTAGGGCTGTGCGATATGGACAAAATCTCCTATCACGATATGGGTAATTTCATAACACGATATAGTATGTAAATTTGATGAAAAGTGTGTCTATACAAAATACATAACCACACGCCTCTTGGGCTGGGTATCACCACTGATTTCCCAAATAGATTTGATTCAATATCTATTCGGTTAGGGATATTTCAGTTACAATACCAATTCTGCTTGGATATAAAATGATACTATTGCACCCATTAAATAACCTTTCACCACCTGTAAAAAAATAACAAAATGCACAACTATCTTTCAAAATACATAAAATATTGATTCGGTTAAGGATATTTCAGTTACAATACCAATTTTGCTTGTATATGAAAGAGATTCTCAGAGCACCAATGTTGTAAATTATACAAGGAACCCTCTAACCTGGTGCATTATTAAAATAGTAATGTTTACATTAAGAATTTACCCCAAAGCAGTTACATTAATGTACTTTTTATTTAACATGACCAACACACTACAGCAGTGTATCAGAAGAGAAACAACCATGTATTAATTAATAAGTTAAATTAAACCAACAATCAGAAATTGAAAAAGGCTCTGAATTGCCTTTGAAAATAGTGCAAGAAATCAGTTTGTGTTTTGGAACACGTTGAAAAACAGTCTTGTAAAACCTCTGGCCATTGTAAATAAGGCTGCAGCTATCGATTATTGTAGTAATCAAGTATTCTACCCATTAATCAAGTAATCGGATAAGAAATACTTTTGCTTCATTAAAGAGCAATAGTAAATATACAAAAGAGGAAATAAGGCTCTTAAAATGAACAACTAATTTATTTCCCTTTTAGAAAAATCTACATTTGTATTGCTTAAATTGCATAAAATAATATTATCTGTCAAAAGTAAACCCATTTAGTGCATTAAGTACCATATTACATTCTGGGTTTTAAATAAAACATTTTCTGAAATGCAAAAATAAATAAATAAATTTAAATTACTTTAAAAAAAGGTATACATACAACCTAAAACTAAGGCATACATTAAAATAATAACAATAATACATAAACATTGCCCTTAAGTTGTGCAACTTAACTTTCATAACTACGAGTTTCAACCTAACTACAGCTCAGGCATAACGTAAGCCTTTACCGTCTTCTTGGAAGGCTTTGTGGCATTGGCAACGCTAATGAACCTGCCTGCCTTTAAGTCGTTGTAGCTCCCAGTCCAGTGTCTTGAAGTGAAGCAGTGTTGTAGTGGCCACTTACCCTGTGAGAAGGCATCGTATTGCCAGTTGGCTCCCACATTAGGGGCTCCATCGTTCAGGACAACGTCCACCTTCCATGTATGCAGCTCCTTTCGGAGAGCCTGAGGATGGGATGGACAGTATACAATGCATCATGCAGTCTAAAAATGTTACTTTGTGGGCAGAGGTCTTCAATCAACAAATAACTTCAATGATGAATGACAATCAGTTTTACCATCAAACCACCACACATTTAGAAGAGTAGGTGTCTCATTTTTGGGAAGAAACTCTTCATGTCGAGCATTAATATTAACACCACTCTGAAAATAACCAACTGTGACAATATTTCTGTGATCCAAATACACCAATGAAGCTAGCTGGGTAGCAGTGTGGTGACATCTATTGTCCATCAGTGACACTGCGTTACTCCAGGCACAGCGCTGGCTTCCTTACCTGTCTGCATTTCTCATTGGTGATGTCTTCCTGCAGGGTCACCACATTGGGGATGGGCTTGATGGGCACCAGGTCAACACCTGGTGAGAGGAGGAAAGGGTTCAGCTGACCATCAAGGTCTGGACAATCCAACAGATCTCTGATAGGATTTCAGTAACTGGATTGGATCAGATTTGAAAATTTGGCTTTTCAAATCTAATAAATGAGATCTTGATCACATGGCTTAATCAAGCTTAACTGTTATTTCTGCGTTTTTCAAAAATTAAAGACAGAGATTATAATGGATTTGATGCCAAAACTCTGGAAAATCATGACGCCACTGGAAGAGGTGGATTCAGGGTGGATTTAGAGACATGAAGGGCATTATAGACAACCAAGATACAGTAATGTATGGTGAGGGAAAAGCAACATATACATATTGAATATAAATAAAAAATACTATTTGTTGAGATTTATTTTTTAAATAAACAAAACCTTCAGAACAAAGTGTCATATCATAGCTGGATAGATGGACCAGCTCCTTACTTTTATTCATTTATCTGCTAAAGCATACAATGTATAACAACTTAAACACAAAATTCAAAGTCTCATTGGATCTTGGTGCTGTTGTGAACCTTTAATTTTAAAAGGGTCTTTGAATGAATTACTGACGTTTTTAGGGAAATTATACGGTTTTTTTTGCAGTCCATTGAGACTTTGAATTTTGTTTTTGAGTTCATATACATTGTATACTACCGCAGATACATTAATAAAAGTAAGAAACAGTCTTTGACCTAGTTCACTCATGTCCTTTTAGTCTAACATGTCATAACATTATTTGTCCAAGGCATGGCCAGATAAAGGTATATCTAAAGACAGACAATCTGGATTCTGTAATCTGAATCTTGTGGTATCTGGATCAGAATGATAGACTCAAAATCAGTAAGATCAGTCTGATCCTGGATTATAGAATAGAAAATCTGTATCATTCTGATCTAGATTTAAAGCTTCGAAAAACCAGACAGTATGGTTTATTATCAGATAACTGTAATGAGGCTGTTATACTCACCAATGATGAGACTTGAGACAGGCATAAACTTGGACGCCACCTGCAACCTGGAAGGACATTTTGAATCATCAGGGGTCCTCAATGCCATCCAGACTCCACAAAAGCCATTTTACAAAGCAGATCATACAAGTGCTGAAGTGCATATGGAGGGTTTGGTGCCAGAGGGACATCACTGACATTTAGGCCAATTTATATTATACATCATTGGAATGCTCTTGTTGAGCTGTATCTGATGGTCAAAAGAACTTCAGTAATCATAAACGATGTTAAAATAAAGAGAATAATCCAAAAGACTCAAGCGAAAACCATAGATTAAACTGCACTTCATCTTTTATTCTTTATTCTTTACACATCAATTGTCAATTTTCTGACTCTTGGTTCCTATGTCTGAATAAAACATAGACGCAATAATTTAGTTTAGTTTAGGCTGTGCTATAAAATTAGTAAAATGTCACTAAGGCCCCTTGACATGTAACGTTAGTCTGACATGTGAACGTGTAGCCGGTGACGCTGCTCACCATCCGCCCGGAGCAGCACACAGGTCAACCACAACTCTGGCTTTCTGCAAAAACTGGAATTTACGATTCAGCTGGATGAGCTTGAAGGAGGAACGAGAGCGATAACCTAGGAAAGAGGATAAAGAGTCCGTTTGAAATCCTGCGTCCGTTTTTCACAGACGAGTTAGCGAGCTCGGGATGCTAACGCTAACATCTAATCACTACAAAGGCCACATCCGGGAGTCCTACCTGTTTCTTTGGCTAAGTGGTAGAATTTGTCTTTTCTGGTCTTTCCGACTTTGAGTTTCTTCCCCATGTTTGTTGTTGTAGCTTCACTCGACTGAAGAAATCGGAGAAATTGTCGGACCTCACGACACGGACACTTTCATGAAAACAAAACACGTGTGGCTTTCTCGGCGCAGATATTATACGTCACACGGCAAGTAGTAGTAGTCCTCCCCCTCCTCCTTCTCCTCCTCCTCCTCCTCCTTCTTCTTCTTCTTCTTCTTCTTCTTCTTCTTCTTCTTCTTCTTCTTCTTCTTCTTCTTCTTCTTCTTCTTCTTCTTCTTCTTCTTCTTCTTCTTCTTCTTCTTCTTCTTCTTCAATACTGCTTTAAGATTATTCTCCATTGCATATTTTGCTTAACCTCAGAAAAATCTTTCTCCTCTCCACACTTTACTACAATTGAGGATGCGATGATATACCGTTTCCATTTACGGATGGGTGTGCAGTCAGAACTGTTATTACCCCAAAGCACCACTGCTGCATGAAATGACAGAGGAAACTCTTGACATGAATAGTTTTGTTTGGCATAGCGATTTAAAGCTAAACAATATTTAAACAAGCAAAATATACATAGTAGATAGTATCTCCCCCCAAAAACAGCTTTTATTTCAAATGATTTTCATTTCCAAAAGTATATCTATACACGTTGTAACACTTTGAGGTTGAATTCCAGTAAAATGTCAGAAAGATGTTCAATGTGAACA
>OMOT01079598.1:0-14335 GCA_900312575.1 Acanthochaenus luetkenii
ATTTGTGTATTTACATCCGTAGAAACCTAACGCATTACAGCCGCACATATTACAGATGCAGGTCCTGAGAGTTAAAACGGAATTGGGTAAAAAGGCTTTCAAATTCGCTGCCCCTTCTTCCTGGAATGATGTGCAGAAGGACCTGAAACTACCTCATTTGATTACTCTGTGGGAATTTAAGTCAATTTTAAAAGACAGAGAAAATAGTTCTCTCGGCCATTGTAGCTGCTTCAAATTTCCATTTGTATGACTGTTGTATTTATTTGTGTGTATTGTTGTAACAATGTTTTTACGCTGCCCTCTTGGCCGGGTCACTCTTGGATATCAATTATTTTTTAAACCTGGTTAAATAAAGGAAATTGATTGATTGATTGATTCAAGTGAAGAAGAAAACAAACAGAAAAAAACCGGTCGCACCAGAACAATTATTTACACTCGCACAGATGCTCCCAATTATATTTCGAGGTTGCACAGACTACATTTTGGGAGCATATGCGACCAGAACGGTCGCAATGTCGAGCCCTGCATTGGTTTCTACACTATCACCGACAGTAATAGTTGGCACAAGATAATAAACCAACATGTATTCCAAAATTGAACACTGCATCTAATCGATCGTTCTTCTGAACTGCTTGGTACAGTTGTATTTATAAGCTAATGCAGTATAGATGTGCATTGGTATGTACCATCGGCTAGTTTGTCTATTTTCATCAGAAATGTCAAATTGCATTGTAAAATAAGGTGAATACTAATGGATTTTCTGTCGTTGACCAAATAAAGCCAGGATGTCTGGAGATCTGCCCCTCAACATAAACATCAAGGAGCCACGATGGGACCAAGGCACGTTCATGGGGCGCGCCCAGCACTTCTTCAAGGTCACAGATCCCAAGAACGTCCTGCTGCCCTCTGAGACTCTGGATGAGGCCAGGGTGACCGTGGAGAACTACAGGTAGACATTCAGGAGGTGGAGTGTAGGGTAGAGTTGTTCCGATACAGATATCGGTATCAGAAACACCTCCGATACCTAAAAGCACTGTATGCGAGGCTTTAGTTTGCTAGGAGTGGCACTAGTGTTGCCAACAACCTGCCATTGCTATTGAGGTTGTGAGCAATACTAAGTTGCTACTGCGACGTGTAGCCTACTTGTTTGAACTTCTTTTGTGTTTACTGTGTAGCTGCTGCTCTTTTGTTTGACACTGTAATTGTTATTCTTGTTTATTTAGAATGTTTAGTTTTGAACTTGATGTTGTACTACTGTTTTATATTGTTACTGTGCTGTATTACTTTACTAAATTGTGGCTGCACTTTATTCTGCACATTTATTCTTGGGTGTATTCATGTATTTATCTTTTTCAGTTATGACTGATTGTCAAGCTAGATGATAAAAGAAAGTTCTATGGCATTCATTCTCTATGTATTTGTTCATGTTTTACAAAGGGTTTAACCTGAGCCAGGCCATACAACAATGATAGCAATCATATCACATCCATACAGGGTTAGTAGTATACAGCTGTTAAAAGTATGTATATACATACAAAGTATACAAATTAGAAGGTGTCCTTATAAACGAAGGGCCATGTGTCTAACTGCCTCTGCTGAATATTATGTTCAAAATACTCTGTCCACCGTAAAAGGTTTGTGGATATTATTTGGGGCGATTTGTAAAGTAGACTGTAATTAATGGTGTTATTTTTGTCTTTTTCAGAGCTGGGGTGGTGAAGCCTGGGCTGACGGAGGATGAGCTCTGGAGAGCCAAGTATATCTACGACTCTGCCTTCCACCCCGACACGGGGGAGAAGATGTTTGTGATTGGCCGAATGTCTGCTCAGGTGCCAATGAACATGTTCATCACAGGCTCCATGCTCACCTTCTACAGGTAAGGCAGAGGTGTCATCCATGGTTCATTGTATTTCAATGAGGATACGAATAAGCATAAGAAACATTAATACCACTCACTACTGAATACTGATGACTCCTTTTGGGCGGTTGAGAAGCTGTTGATGTCATTTGATAACTTTGTTCTATGGGTAAAATAATAGATGGTAGAGAGTACATTTTTGCAATGCGCCTAATGCCCCACACCCTTCTGCATTCCTTCTTAGAGGGCAAATTCAAAACCATCTCAGTTGGGACCGGGGGAAGGGCCCACACTCGTATACACTGATCTACTGACAATAGGGAGTATTTCACTGTAGGGTACGTTTGGTAGAAATGTCTATATACGCTCGACTATGACAAGGTTTCATCAAACTACAGTTCACTGTAAAGTAAAGGGTGTCGTAATCGTATATCTCCTAACCAAACCTTTAACCGAACTGTTAATTCCATTGGTTGTTGTTCAGTTAGCTCCAGTCCTTTGATACATGCTTGTGATAAAGGGATATATCAATAACATGAACTTGAACATGAACCTTCCCTGTTCCCTCTGGTTTCTAGGACTACTCCGGCAGTGGTGTTCTGGCAGTGGATCAACCAGTCCTTCAACGCTGTGGTCAACTATACCAACCGCAGCGGAGACGCCCCCCTCACCGTGAAGTAGGGAGGACTTCTCACTTCACTACCACACTAGATCATTCCTGTCCTCCGCCTAGCCTAGTGTCTGTTCGGAGGCTACGGGAGCCCTACAGTCCTCTCCCCCTCCCTCACAGCGGTATTACGCTCCACTGTTAAGCATGTTCACCGCAATGTCACCATGCCTTCACGTTGGCACAGACTAAATGCCCCCAATTGTTGTCAGGTTGACGGGCATTTGCATAGTTTTTGTTGTGCCACGTTGGCTGTATTCCTGTTGAATACTGCAGAAATGCATCAAATGCATGCATTCACACCGCGTCGCTGTAAGCAGTACATGTGGAGAATGGGAGGGCCTTCAGCATATGCAAATGCAGAATGAATCCTTATGGAACAAGCATGTCATTGGGGGCTAAATATGATCATGTCTCTGGCTGACCATTATTTGTTTGGTTGCCCTCTTTGCATATTTATAGCATGAATTTGCACTCTGACTGGGGAGCAGCTCCACTGACAAGACAACTTGACAGTGTGTTACTGTGCTGCCGTGTCTAATGCCTCTCTCTTCTCTCAGTCAGCTGGGCGCAGCCTACGTCAGCGCTACAACAGGAGCCGTGGTAACGGCGCTGGGACTCAAGTCTCTAGCCAAGGTAATGCTTTTGGTTCAAACTGAATAACTACAGCACAGACGCAGAGGAACAAAGTGACCCAGATTCAGATGAACCGATCTGTATCTGCAGTCATACGTTTGTGCAGAGATTTGGTGCCAGCTTTTATCAGAGCGTCTCAAGTGTGTTGTTATATCTCTGGTTCTGTCTCGTCTCCCCAGCGTCTCCCTCCGATCGTCAGCCGGTTTGTCCCTTTTGCTGCTGTCGCTGCTGCCAACTGTATCAACATCCCCTTTATGAGACAGAGGTGAGATCTTCAACATAATGGTCAATTACCTCTGCTTTGTTCACTCGGGAGCTGTTAGGGCTGATGTTCATAAAAGGATCTACAGGCCAGTAGTTTGGTTGCTTGGCGCAGATTGTTCTCTCCCTTAAAATAATAATAATAATCTTAATTGATCCCTGTAGGGAAATTCTCTTTTTGTTTGCCCCTCTCCACAAGGAGGTCAGAGGTCAGGGTCAGCTATAGAACCTCAACCTAGCCTCCTTGGAGCTGGCAGGGATTCAGTGTCTTGCTCAAGGACTCATCAGCATGGCAGATGCTCGCCAACATGGGGGCTTGTTACGTTTATTAGTTTGACTAGTTTGTGTTCCCTCTGCTACTTTTTGTTTTCTGCTTTTTGTCTCCGTCTCCCAGGGAGTTGAAGTACGGTATCCCTGTGACAGATGAGAATGGGAACAGGTTAGGAGAGTCTCCCAACGCTGCCAAGCAGGCCATTGTGCAGGTGGTGGTGTCGCGGATCGGCATGGCAGTGCCAGCCATGGGTAACGTCAACGTTATGTTATGGTTTACGAAATCTCTTGCTTGTGGCTCTAAAATGGTATCGCTAACCCTGAAAGAAGCCCATTAGTAAACATGGAAATTGTCTTTTTCCCTTCAACTGAAAGCGGTTTCCTTTTTCACTTTGCACAGCCATTCCCCCTGTTATCATGGATGCGCTGGAAAAGAGAGCCTTCATGAAGGTAAGCAGAGGGCAACCTGACTGCCATACCTTTCTCAGTCATTGGATCTACTGGATCCGCCGGTGTATTGTGAAACTGAGAAGTCTTGCCACATTCCACATGTTATGTTCTCCTGTATTTACAGCACACGTACATTGAATGCATATTTGTGTGAGGAATTCATGCAATGTAAAACAGGCAAAGTATTCATACTGGTGTTAAAATAAAGCATATAACTCACATTTCACATTTGCCTTCATAGTACACTCTTGTTTTGACTTCTCTGATTCTGTTCTCCTGTAGCGGTTCCCATTCCTAAATGCTCCAGTCCAGGTGGGGCTGGTCGGTCTGTGGTAAGTAGATTACACTAGTCAAATGTGGTATCTATGGTGTCTGGCATGTCAGTTACTGCACTTAAAAGGAGCGGATGACACAACATCCCTCTCCCTGTCTTGTTTTCAGCCTGGTGTTTGCCACTCCTTTGTGCTGTGCCCTGTTCCCCCAGAAGAGGTACTGTACAGCTACGTCACACTCCTCGTATAGGGCAGGGTCATAACTGCACATGAAGCGTTAACTAGCCTGTAGCACCATTTAACTGTCTCCAACCCTCTCCTTGTAGCTCTATGAGTGTGGGCAGCCTGGAAGCAGATCTGCAGGAGAGGATACGACAGACCAGTCCCCTTATTACCACCGTCTACTTCAACAAGGGCCTGTAGGATCAGCCAACACACCCACATGCATACAGGCATACACCCACCCACACACACACACACACACACACACACCCACACACACACACACATGCACCAGCTCTCCATGCTGGCTGACCCACGCATCTAATGGTCATGTTCTTCTGTGTACTACTATATTTGTTTTTGAATTTGATTGCATGTAACTGCTCCCAGTGTAATGGATTAAGAGGTAATGGAGTACTTTGCTTGAATGCAAGGGGGCGGAACTGATTATTTGACCATTTGAAGTCACCGAAGGGGAATCCAGTCCAGTCCAACTCTTATTTATAAAGCACATTTAAAATCAACACAGTTGACCAAAGTGCTGCTGTACAAGGAGGATTAGCGACAGTTCTCTCCGCTAATAGATGGCAGTAGTGAGAAAAAACACGCACTCCTGGTTTATGTTTGTGCGTGTTCCTTCTTCCTTGCATTTGAGTCAAAATTGGTTCTGATGGTTACTGATTTATGTTGCGCTCCAATCATCACGATTATAGTTGCGTGCAGGTTCATGAGGCTTTTGTTTCTCTGATAAATTATTTGTATTTTAGACTTAGAAGTATGTATTGTAAGTCCTGTAAGTAATTGCTCCTGTATGTAATGTAACCCCTCCCACTCCCTCTCCCCCCCCACACCTCACCTCCATCTTTCCAAACCATGCTATTTGTTGCATTATTCTGTTTTGAAAGATAATATTCTGTTCTTAGGCACTGAGTATATGTGAAAGTCTTGCCCCCAGTTCACTGCCACCTTATAGTTCCACTATATAGTTATATTGAGAACCCCACAGTTTTTATGAGCCCCAAATAGACCAACCCCTGGTGAACAAGCTCCTCTCTTGGTTTACTCCCCTTGTTATTCAGCGCAGCTTCATAATCTCTCCAACTCTCCTTTAAAGTGTACTTATCGCCCCTCACATTCTTACACCAGGTTTACGAGGTGCTGGGTACATGTGGCAAAGAAAACCTGTACAACTCAAAACAGCGCCACAATCGCACTCCTAGCACACAAAGCACATCCGTAGTATATTAGCTAACACCGGTGAGTGTGATCTATCAACATAAATGTTCACGTGCTGTTGCCATGACCGCGACAACCCGTCTATTGCACATTTCAAGGCCTTTCTTGATTCGAGATCACTTTATTAACTAGGTTAGTCACCATCTTAAGTGGCATGCTAACAAATTATTTGATTGTTGTTGATGATTGTGCAGACCACGGACAACAATGTGACAACAACTAGCCAGATAACGTTTGCGAAAAAACATCTTTTGCACTAGCACCATAGGCAGCAGGGAATAGGGTGCATCGTCTTTTTCTTTGCTTCTTAAAAGGGGATGGTTTGTCTGAGTTTCAGCATCTCTGATCAAATTCATTTGATCCATGTTCACTAGGTTGTTGACCAAGCTCTCTACACGTGTGGTTAGGTAGTACCGATGGCGTATTAAAGGAAAAATATCCACTGAATTTAACCTAATGTGGTCTGTCTGCAATATGTAAAAAAAGTAATATATATATATATATATATGATGTACACTATTTAAGACGAATGCTTGAGATACTAAAGGAGAGTTTAACTTCAGGGTGTGCTTCCGTTTGTGTGTCCACCAGATGGCCCCACATATTGTCAGCTGCCCGTGTTACAGCAGTCCGAGACTCTTGTACACACTCACGGAGGTGTGTAATATTTGTCAGTGCAGATGATCGTGCTCCTCTTGCTTTAGGGCTAACGCGTTTTCGGCTCAGAGGACACAGTAGTCGCAGATTACCAACTCAATGTTTCAGTGATATTTATATGAAGTGAACTTTGTGTATGTTGTTTGTTTGTTTTTAACTATTTATCCCTGACACTAACAGTGAGCAGACCATTTTACCCTTTTTACTCTTTCCTTGAGACTTGCATGTCCATAAAACAACCGTAGTAAATCACTTGAGGTTATGTTACAAATTTGTTTGTATATTAATGAATTTAAAATTCATTGATTGTGGATGTAATGGGACTGGAAGTTCGGTGTTCATGAATCAACCTCCACCTCTATACAGACAGAAATAGACAACGACGGTGTTTATATGCGGCCCGACAATTGTTCTCTCGCGCTTTAAATTTCTTGCACATTAACAGGCAACAGGCAGTCAAGCCTGGTAGGTAATCCAGTGTAATGCATGTAAGCGCAGTCAGTGGCTTCTGTTCCGAGTGCCGATGCGTTCAAGTGCTGAAGTCACTGAGATACGATTGCATGCACTGCAGGACAGTGTTACAGAGTTGGCATCTCTCAATGTGAAATAAAGGTCCATGCATTGGCAACGGTCAGCATACCAAACATTTGCCTTTTGTTGTCTACATCAGTCATGACATTTTTCTCCTATCTGGGTTCATGGTCATTATTATGCGTTGTGTTTGGGGGGCTTTTATGCTGTGTGTGAAACCTTTGCTGTGCTGCTGTAGGAGCTACTAGGATATGTGTTGCTATTAAATAAGCAGATGTTACGGACTGCTCTTTGAAATGTGTGTTGGAAATTGTGGTGTTTGTTTGTTGTGCTTGATAATGTGTGATGTACTGTGAGCCATATCGCGGCGTATTAGCAAGTCGTTCAGTGGCTGGTAGGTTTCATCGCTTACAGCCTAGTTTCTGAGTTTTTCCTTCAATGTTTTACTGCTCTTGAATTTGTGGCGCAGAAATGTCAAGAACAAAATTGGAGGGTCGATCCAGGATTTTCAACCCGACTGTAAACGTGTATCACAGCTTGTTACTGCACTGTACCACCCTAACATGTCACACCCATAGATCTATCCAAAGATGAGACGGGTATCAATTGTACAGGACTGAGGAAGAGAAGTGCGTAGCTTTTAAACTTGTCAGCTTTATTTTATGGACCTCTGCCAGGCTTTCTTCGTGCAATAACACACGTTTATTTATAGCGGTGGTTCTCAACCGCTTCACACATGAGCAAGACACATCAATCCACAGCACACCAACATTTTAGTAAAACCGTACTCCACACCACCAGTGAACTATGGCACACTTAGGTTGTACATGCCGTGAAAAATGTCACATCTTTGCACACTGAAGGCACAAATGTAAAGACAATCTATGTTACCGTTACACTCCATGAATGTTTAGGTTATTTCATGTTGGTGTGAAAATATAACTGTTATCCATGTAGTCCTGTCAGTATTGGGTAACAGTTTTTTCCTCCCTCTATTTTGTATTGTGTTGAAAGATATTTCCTCAATGTATTTACTGAGAGCAATAGAATAAAATGTTTCACTGAAATATCTAAATCTGTCCTCTCAGTTGTCTTATGATACTTAATATTAACCAATCACTGCTGTGCCTTCCTCCCAGTGGCGGCTCCAGGGAGGAGCTTGGGTGTGCTTCAGCTCCCCCTAGAGGAGGCATAGCACCTCCATAGTGAAATACAATACGTCTATGCGTTCTAGTGTTAAACAAAAAACACATTTCCAAGAGAATGCAGCATTACTGTAAGTATCCGCAAAACTCATTCTTTCATGCATTTCAATTATGTAGTATGTGTATTACTTGTTATCGTTTGCTGTCAAAATTCATCAGCACCTGCTATAAACAATCCAGCTCCTCAGTGTGAATTAAACAATGACAATCCCAGTTAATTTACAATCAAATACCAAAATGAGGTCTGCCTTTAAGTAGCAACTAGGCAAGTGTTTCAGTCTTCAAAGCAGCCTAATGCAAAATATTGTATCAAATCAGTTTGACCTTCAAAACTGTTTCTGCTCATTTGGTATCGATGCCTTTAGAAAAGTATCGATTTCAGGTATTTTTAATCTTACATGCGTCACTCCCATGTCTCCTCTGCAGTTTTGTGTTTCTGCCAATGAACAACAGGTGTGAGACGGGTGAAAACAAACACTGCCATCGCACATCGCATGGTGGACGAAACCCACCTGAAGCAAGAATCGCTCCCCTCCAGATGTCCCGTCTGGATCTCAGACCTACACTCAACTACATACACTGACACTGCATCTACACAGTCTCACAAACTAATGTATACTAAATTAAGGCTCTTAGTTTTATATTAGATGGATTTCCAAACTTTAGACACCAACTGGACTAAAGTACCAGAGCTGGTGACCGCTCTCTCTTTGGCTGCTTTTATGATAAATGAATGAAGCCTAGAAGAACTATAAAGAACATTTTGGCGTACTTGTAGTTCTATCGTCAGCCTGAAGCATTTGGCATGTGAATATTACCTGAGTACCTGAAAAGTACACAACTTGTATCATCTTCAACTATAAATGCATACAACACTGATAGTTTTGAGATAATGAGGTTTGGGAATGTAATTCATCTGAAAACCTGGACATACTCTGACATCCAAAGAGGAGGGTATACTGTATATAGCCCTTTCTATATACATTTTAGTGGAAATATAGAATTCCAATTAGTTTACTGTTTGGGGATCTATTACCAAGACATTTGTGCTATTATGGCTAAATGTTGCCTCAAAATACTAATGAAATAAACAGAAATGTATGAATGTACTGCACAGTTATAGTTTCTCCACCTGCCAAGAATAACAACACAGGAAACAGAATAAACAAATAAGAGAACAGACAGGAGGCTGTGATGAGTTCTCTAGAATTTATTGTGGGTGGCATTCATACCACACATGTACACACAAGCTCTCACACTCACACACGCAAGCAGCGCCTGCTTCAAGCACAAGATCACCTATCAACGTGGTGGTAGTGGCTGAGCCTTTGTGTGTTTGAGCATCAAACCTGCTCCTCTCATTGTAGAGTTTAGAGTCAAGTTGTCATTATCACACACAGGCCACACACGCACATCTTCCATGTTGGAGGCAAGCTAGGATGCCAGACCAGGCGAAGCACACAATATATTTCAGGCATCACACATAGCAAAATAACAAAAAAATTATAATAGATGTTAATATCAGTGACTTTATAATTGTACTGTATTCCAGCCTTCAGTTAGAATTATGTCGTTCTCACAAGGGAAGAGTTCAAGTGTTAAGTCAATGTACCTGAATGACAATGCTGCTGCCTTTGAATCCTTTACTACACCTGTTCTAATACCAGTCTACAAAACCAACACTTCCCCATTAGCTTCTTGGTGTTTGCAGAGGTAAGGGGATAGTCAGTATGCAATGCTGTAATAATAATATTGACTCCGTCTTGCATTCAAGCAGCTCAATTTGCAGTTACCTAAACAGTTAATTTATGTGCAAACAACAGAGAAGTACATCAAGTTGCACCTGAGGAGGTCAGATCACCTCAGCAGTCTGGAGTGCACACATTACAATATCAGTATTTCAGTGACGGACAGAGATTGACACCTACAAATGACTGCAACTCAATATGTCAACACTGCTGTTAACAATGCAATTGGTCTAGATCAGAGGAAATAATAGCAACATATATTATATATTCTTAATCCTAGGTTTGGTCGAAATACACTATCACTGCTCTTTGTCTAATGCTATTTCTTTTAGAAAATGCTAAATACACGTTAAATTAAAAAAACGTTACTTCACTGGCATAATTTTCTTCACAGCCTCGAGAACATCTGCATTTTCCACCTTATCACCAAACTCCTTCTCACGATGTTCCAGGAGAATCCCCTGCAAAACAGAAGACATGACATTCAGTTAAAACACAGAAACATACTTGTAGTTATTTTAAGACAAACCTTGTGGTCCATACAATCAGCCAGATGTTTGCTATGCTACCTGGTCTCCTGCTCCGATGACAAACACTCCCCCCAGGATGAAGCCCTCGCCGTTCATGTTGCCCTGGTAACCTGATCTCCAGGCCCGCATGAAGTTCTGCCACACTCCAAGACGGATGAAACCCAGCCCTCCCATCTTTCTTTGCAGGGGGCCGTAGAAGTGTTTCTACAAGGACACGGTTCAGTTTTAGGTTTAGTCTTATCAAGACAAAATGTGACTTGTGGCAAGCACCCTACAACTCCTGAATCTCCCTTAATGGATTGAATGTGTTGCTCTCCAACGAAAGTTCATTCATTTAAAATAGGAGAATCAGTTACTGCTTTATCGTGCAGTGGATTTATTTCATTAATTATGCATTCATAAACTAAACCGAATGTTTTATCCCCTTTTTGCTAGCTCTCTACTATGTTGTGATACATTTTTTAATATTTGGTTTTATCTGCCGTTGCTGACCTGTTCATCTATGTAGATATCTCCAGCAAAGTGCGGTCTGAAGTCCTGGATCTCTGTGCCGATGCTTTCTTTCACCACAGCAACCAGAGGGACCCCAAGCTCTTCCAGCTGGGGCTTCAGAGAGGACAGCTCAGAGGCCTCCTACAGAGGGAGGGAGTGAGAAAGAGAGAAAAAGGGGTGAGTAAACATCAAGGAAAATGTAATTTGTATATACTGCTTAAATGTTTAAATCATTTGCATGTATAACAACCTCTGCTCTGAAGTACCCTTACGTCATTCCCCAAAACACACACACATTTCCCATAACCGTAAACACTATTCACCTGTTTCCACACGTTTCAATATTCAAAAGTCATTCTGCAAAACCTTACACAAAAGTAGCCACATGCTCTCAATATAATTAACTCAAGTCATCACAACCTAAACTCAAAGACCACACAACTTTCTCCAGGTGCAATCACTGAGGCTCAAAATTGTTAACACACCAATCACAATAGCAGGGTCAATAAACAGGACCTAGAGGCATGTTCGTGCTTTGGAACAATGGATCTAACAATGCCGAAGTTGCAAGACAAATCTCTCGCCAGGGTGTTCCTGAAAGAGTTATCTGGATTAGTCAGTGCTGTGATTTTCTCTGAAAACCTATTCTAAACATTTGGGTAGCAGTGTTTTTACTTAGTCATGTAGTCTGTGTTTTTGACAGCGTGTGTGTATGTGTTGTCTGAGGGCAAAGTTTGAATTGGGACCCAGAAGTTAGATGTTTGTACCGTCGGGTGTGGGTTTTTGAAATTGTGTGTGAAGATTCGAGGAAATGGTTGTTGTTGTTCCTGGAGTTGTTCCAGGAATTGTGTCTAAGCAATTGAGAAAACTGTAAGAAACATTCTGTCACCTCTCTACATAAAAATCATCCAGGTCGCCGTACGGCCATGACCACAGCCCCATTCCTTTCCCACAGGCTCTTGGCTTTGATGACCTTGCCATCTGCAGAGAATACAAGAAGCAACCACTATTAAAACAAGTCTCCAACCTGACACGTTAATGATAAAATTACTACATTTACAAAGAATTAATGAAGATTAAATTGATCACATTCCCACAACAGTTGCACAAAGACAAGACAAAAAGTTAAAGTTCGACCTACTGTGGGACAGGACAGGAGTTCAAATAGAGAAAAAGCAAGATGCTCATGGTCACATAGAAACCATATATGTCGGAATATGCGTATTAAAAATAACCAAGTTATTGATTCAGGCAAATTTATTTCTTTACAATGATCTAATCTCCAGAGCAAATTACCAGCAGATTTTTTTTAAAGGCAGATTTGCCTTGAATGCTATTACAATACCTAATTCATTGCATGTACAATGCAACAACAAAGTTTACAATGGCTGATTCTTGTGCTGATGTAATGTTAATTCTCCTCCTAACATGTGTTAGAGGTGAACTAACCTACGGCTTACTCTGACACAGCATCTGTTAATAAGACAAAAAGGTCTATTGGTGGGTGACATTATTACACAGCCAATCAGAAAGTAGATGATGATTCGCATTTTCTTACCATCTAGGGTGGAACGCAGGTCAGCATCTTCAAGGTATTCCAGCGACGCCTGGGCAGCTTTGGGCAGACACAAGTCAGTGTTGGCCAACAAGATCCCCGCTAATGCTGCTCCTATGGCACCCAGACCCAGAGACCACATCCCCATTCCAAACAGCTCCCCCTCCAGCCCGGAAGACAACACTGCAGCACAAAAAGGTAATGAAATGATAATAATATTTACATTAGATGCACTTTATTGATCCCAGGGGAAATTCAGGTGTTACAGCAGCAATTGGCAACACAATGCCAGAAATGGGGAAGGCAATAGGAAATGAAAATAAAAAGAGTGAGTGTGTGAGTATGTGAGTGTTACAGTTATAACATATTCAAAAAGTGAAAGAAAGATTATTTACTTTTATATTTTAGTCTTCACAGCTTGCTTTCAAATAGTCTATATCAGCTGGGCTGCTAGATATGCGGACTACTTGACATTTGGGCTTTTCACAACAAACTACTTTCTATGTGTTTCACTCTTTATTCTCACACAAGGACACCTCAAATCTCCCGGAGACAGAGAGACAAACAAGATCAAGCTAGTCTATATGGTTTGGCGTCAGAGCATGGTGATAGCAGTCTCTGAGGGTGCTGCCTGTTGTCAGCATAGCCTCTCCTAACATTACTGCATCTCTAATCTAAACCTCACTCTTAAGTTTAAATAGCTCACATACTTGCTAAGAAAATGTGATCGTATTCAACATGGCTGGATAACCCTGTAGGCCTCGTTGAGCGAAGAACCAAAGGCTGGCCACATGAGACTAACGGGGTTAAAGCTTCACTCGTCCACAGGAAAAAGTACATTTGTGAACATCCAATTAATCCAAACACTGCCTGGTCATCAGCAGGGGGAGATCATGTAGAATTTAAAGTAATTCACTAATCTACAGAAGAAGTCAACTAAAGAACAAAGAGCAAAAACATAGAGGATTATTCACAGCCCGGTATGACTGCGGTCAAGTGAGCCATCTCTTGTGAAACCATGGTCTAGTCAGCCGCTCTTTATATTGTGTTGTGTGTCTAATGGTGTCTTTGCAGTTCTTACCCAGCACTGAGTCAAAATAACTTTATTCTCATAAAGTTTAGTCAAATATAGTGGAGCTAAACGGTCCAGATTACATACACAGCCACGCTCGTGATAAGAGCTGATGATCCATCGCATAAACGTTTGTATGGTTGTAAATCAGTAGAATAATTAACGAGACTGAAAAATCTTTAACTGGCAGTTCAAAAATGCAATAAAGTTCTGTGTCATGCTCCTCCGTGTTTGTTTGTTATTCCAGTCCACGTGTAGAGAACATAAAGCGGAGTCGGGAATTACGTAAAATACGTCCGTAAAGCAGTTCTGCTGCTTTTTTGCGATAGAAACGATAGATTAAAATATTACATTACAGCATTTAGCAGACGCTTTTATCCAAAGCGACTTACATTACATTACAGCATTTCACAGATGCCTTTATCCAAAGCGACTTACATGTCATACCGTTAGCGGAGGCAGCCATGCAAGGCACCAACCTGCTCAACGGGAGCAATTTGGGGTTTAGGTGTGTTGCTCAAGGACACTACGAGTCCGATTTTTCCCCCGGGAATAGCTGGACTCGAACTGCCGACCTTGCAGTTGCGGGGCGGGAACTCTACCTCCTGAGCTACTGCCGCCCCCATACTTGTATGTCTCAAAGGGCTTTACATTGCATGCATCATATACAGAG
>OMOT01079600.1:0-15245 GCA_900312575.1 Acanthochaenus luetkenii
TGTTTCCCCTCGGTTTCGTTGTTGTCCGTACTCACATATCTCACATGTTCCTTTACAGTTTCTTTGTAAAGTTCACAAGAGTTGTGCAGAACAAAACAAGCGTAGGTAACAAAAGGACGGTCCTCCATGTTTATGTCCAGCGCCCTCCTCAAAACCACAAACCGTGCCTTCAAATGTCCTAATGAACATTCCATCACCAAATGTGTGTGTGTGAGAAAGACAGAAGTAGATCTTAGGCTGCGTATCAAACAAGACCTTTTATCATAGGAAGTAAAAAATAACTAAATAGAAATATGACAACAAGTGTCGGCAGAGTAGACAGCCTGCTTCCTGTTTACACCGGCACGCGCATGCCCAGTGTACGTGAATGGTAATGTGATATGCGTTTTCAGGCGTGTTAGTACGGACGGAGATCATTTCTGACACGGTGCTAAAAACGCTCGTGTGGACGGAGATCGTTTTAATTTTAAAACAACTTTTTAATTTTCAAAACAACATCAGTGTGGACGCGGCCTAATTGTCAGATCCAACATCTTGGGTCACACATGTGTGGCATTTGTTGGTCTGTGTACCTCTGTGCCCTGCCCCCTCTTAGCACCCAGCTGTGTGTGTGTGTGTGTGTGTGTGTGTGTGTGTGTGTGTTGGGGGTTGAAGTGTTGGAGAAAACTGAAAACGCCTCTGTTTTCCATGACAGCCCATAAAGGGCAGAGGGAGGGGCCACGGTAGGCATTTCCCTCCAGCAGCTGATACCAACTGCTCTAAAAATAGTGTCATAGGTCTGGTCAAGGCATTAGAGCAGACAGCCTATACGCACTTCTTTCAGGTCTTCCACGCTCCATTTGTCAAAGGAATACCACAATAGTTTCTGTTCTATTTTTTGTGTGCGCAAGAATCAAGAGAGAATGAACAATCCAAAAATTGTCAGACCAGACGAGAGGTAAGTACGGCCAGTTTCTCTTGAAGTCTCGGAGCAAACCACATGTGTTTTTTAAGTAAATCCCTTTGAGTATGTCAGAGAGTTCACTCTTGAATAAACTAATATAAAAGGTATCAACATTGACTTAATGCATATTTGTGACAGCAACTATAACAGTTTCTCTGTTTCCTAATAGTCAACCAGCACGGGCGCTGTGGTTTGACAGGAAAAAATATGTCACCATCAACTTCATGGTTCAGAAACCTAAGGAAGTCCAGGTTGATATCCAGACAGACAAAATGATTTTATGGTGAGGTTACAACATGGGTGGGAATTTACCCCCTCGGTTTTTCCAAAAATCTCTCTCATATACTAATATATCAATATATCTACAATATCAATACAAAATGGTGTCTATGTTGTAGTATAACCCTCCTCTGTGTGTATCTACAACAGCTGCAAAAATGATGAAGGTGACATGATCTACAACGAGTTCTACTTCTACGACAAAGTCCTAATCCATGTAAGCATCCAGTTTTGGGGCTTGATGTGACCCATGGAAGACGATTCATTGTATAATGTATAATGATACAGCGCACCATGCTAAAATATATAATGGATGAGAAGTTACAAATGTCATAAGAGTGTATATTTACCTTTTCATCCATTTACAACTAAAATGTATGACAAAAGAGAGAGAAGGAAGGAGGAGGAACAACATTTAACAACATTTACAACAGCAAAATAACCTTTTCATCCCTTTTTAAAAGGACTCCAGAGAGAGAGTCTATGATCGCACCGTCAACTTCTTGCTAAGGAAGCTCAAGCCTGATGTTGCGTGGCCTCGTCTCCAGCAAGATCCTGCTAAGGTACGGTCTGTGTGTGTTTTCAAGGTTTCAAGGCTACCTCAAGCGAACAGTCAACTCAAGAGAAGTGGGCTTGTCACCAGAGGGTTGCTGGTTCAAATCCCTGTTGCAGCTGGGAAAATGTGGAACTGTATATGAATGTGACGCAGGGTGTTGCTGAAGAAGAGCACACACACCTAGTCAACTTTCCCCGGAGAGATAAAGGTTAAAAAAAACATGTTCTTTCTCCTTATTTTTGCAGCCCAGTTGGATTAATGTGGACTTTGATAACTGGAGGGACTGGGAGCATGAAGAAAACGATGGAAAGGAGGAGTACGATAACTATATGGACGTGAGTGACGCCAAATCAACTAAATCTTGATGTTGTTTGAGGATTTGGGAAACAGCACAGGTGTGATGTTCACAGCGTCTCTCAGAGCTGGTCCTGATTGAGATGGGTGTGTGAACAAATCCTCGGCTTTCCTTTTCAGATGATCCAGGAAATATCTCACAGTGGAAAAGGAGCAGCGCCAGATATGGGTGATCTGAGTGATGTAAGTGCAGCAGGTCTATTCTCGGCCACGTCACAGTACACTAGCCTGCTATCGGGGTTGGCGAGGTTACTGTATATCTGATCAGTGACACAATCCACCGGAATACTAAAACTCAGTAAATGATCTGATTACTTTTACTAACGTTTGGAGAAACCATGGCTTCAAACTCCATGACACGACAAACGTAACAATTCATTCCAGTTTACAGATTGTACGTTGAATAGTGTTGTAATAAGACTAATCATCTGCAACCATTATTTCTAGATGTCCAATTTTTGAAAATGTTTTATTTGTAATTATCTGTAATCTCATTACTGTGTTTTAACACCAACTAGGCCCATAACACATTAAGCTAAATTATTGTGTTGTTAAGTGTACTGAATTAAAGTGATGGCATTGACCAGGTATGTCTTTCCCCCCTACAGTCTGACTGAGTTCTGCTCTTGGATCCTGTGTTGGAGACCATTACAAGTGCTTCAATACTTTGCACAGGAGATACTTCTTCGTCTTATCCACTTTGCTAAATGTTGTAACTGTTTTTGCTGATGATTTGAAGATGTGTGATGACTCCAAAATGCTGTTTTTACTTTTGTGACATTTTCTATGACACTATTTATTGTAAAAAAAAAAAAAGATCCTCTGCTGTATTTTAATAAAAAATTACTCTGATCAACCATGGTGTGATAAACAATGTCTTATTTTAATAACTGACCTAAAACGTCATCATCACAACCTCATATTTCAAATTGTGTTAATTTAATAATGTAATAATAATAATTTAAAAAGGTAACCTTACAGGTAAGAAGGGATCCATTTAATTTTTGGGGGGGGTCCGACCCCTCAATCTACCCGTTATGCGAACCCTATTTAACGGTGGCTCAGTGGTTAGCACTGTCGCCTCACAGCAAAAAGGTCGAGGGTTCAAATCTCTGCCCCGGTTTCCTCCCACAGTCCAAAGACACTGCAGGTCAGGTGAACCGAAGACTCCACATTGCCCGTACGTAGGTGTGTTTGTGTGCAGTATATGACGTAACATAGTGTAGGGTTGATGATGTAGTATGTCATTGATTAATTGATTACCTTAACCGGTGAAGACTTGGCTCTCACACTCGGGTCAAACACACCAACCTGAAGGCGGTACGGACTAGGTTTGGACCACTGTGCTCTCCGTACTGACCCACTGACAGCCGTCGTCCCTGTGTCTCGCAGCGCGTTAGACCGGTCTGGACTAAACACTCCAAAATGGCTTTTCAGTGTCAACGGGACAGTTACATGAAAGAGGTATGGAAGCGTTTCAACCTATTCGTACACGTCGAAGCGTTCAAAAGCCCGGGAAACTCACCGCTTCTCTCTCTTTGCACATGCTAACGGCTAGCATGGTAGCCTGTGTTAAAATGCTAAACTAAGTTAGCCGTTGCCTGCACTTTCACGAAACCGGAGGCATAACGTTATGTTTAGCGTCTTTGAGTCCTACACGTTCTGCGAGTTGTGACAGAAATCAGTAGAGCAGCCGAAGACGTCTAACGGCTAGTCACGTTGTTCCTAGACGGACTCTAGCTAGCTGCTGGTGGCAGGAGCACTAAGGACGTCAAGCCAGAGCCGAAGAAAGTGTTCAAAATGAAGTCATGCCAGCTTCGGTCTGTTGTTGGTAGACGACGTGCCAGTTTGTTTGTTTGTTTATTGGTTTGTTTGTGATCGTTATCCCCTTTAGTTTGTCACGTCTGTAGTATCCTGCTGCCCTGCTGAACTGGAACAAGAAGTCAATGGGAGGAAGGAAACTCTCAAGGGGTTCAACGTCAAGCTTCAAGACACCATCTTGTTTCCTGAGGGAGGTGGCCAAGTAAGTCACGTGTGTGTTTAATTAAGTCTGATCAACCCCACCGTGATGTTTCCATACATTTGCGCCATGCTGCTTTTCCTGCGACCCGTGTTCTATCAAGAGTGATACAAGTAGTAGTTGAAGTAGACATGTATCGAGTTAAGTGTCCTAGTTTTCACGTCCTGCTTTGTCTTCCTTCAGCCGGACGACCATGGGCTGATGGGAGACGCGGCGGTGTTGAGGGTGACGCGGCAGGGCGCTGAGGCCATTCACTTTGTAGGCTCGCCTGTGGAGGCGGGCCAGGAGGTGCAGCTGAAGGTGGACTGGGAGAGGAGGTTTGACCACATGCAGCAACACTCGGGTGAGGACAGCTGAACGCAGCTAGCCAAAGCGAAATGGTGGAGGTTGCTCATGAATGCAGGGTCAGGGGCTGGTGTGTGTGTTCAGTTTACCATATTGAGATATTAATGCTCGACTATTTCCTGTCCATCGGCACATCAACATCACACGCATCGCACTGAAAACACGTTGTTTTGGCAGTTTTCACACACTTGATGTAGCCTATGATTGTTCTCTTCCTGGCTCTTAGGTCAACACCTGATCACAGCCTTGGCAGAAACAATGTTTGGATACGAGACCACATCCTGGTAAATCCCCACAGTGTGGATTTAACACTTGAACCTTTACGTAACTGATTTCCCCTTCCTCTGTCACCTTAAAGACTTGTGGATTTGTCTCTCTCGCTCTGCTCTGGGTTGCTCCAGGGACTTGGGGCGTCAGAGAAGCACCATAGAGCTGGACACTCCGTGCGTGAAGCCGGCCCAGGTCCAGGCGCTGGAGGAAGCCGTGAACGACAAGATCAGAGCGCATGTTCCTGTCACTGTACAGTTTCTCTCTATAGACGACACTGCTGTAGAAACGGTGTGTACACAGATATTATCAACAGGTGCAGGGAAACAATTAAAATGCTGTGCTGTCTGTCATGACTCAGATTTCGAAGGTTCGTTATCAAATGTCTTCTGTTGAATATATTTATTGACTTGACCAGAAATATAGGAAGTTGTTACAGTATATGTACAGTATGTTGAATGGCTCGTGTGTGTGAACCAGGCGAGGAGCCGAGGGCTGCCAGACGATCATGCAGGGCCCATTCGGATCATTGATATCGAGGGCGTTGATGCCAACATGTGCTGTGGAACACACGTGTCTAACCTCAGTCACTTGCAGGTGAAACTCCAGACACCTCCCCTCATCGTCTTTAATTTAATACATTGTAATATTGTTGTTGTGAAGAATAATATGAATTTATTACTTTCATTTATTATGTGTAGTGTATGGCTTAGTCGACAGTCATATTGCCCAGCCACTAACGGAACACATCATTTTGACCACTGACAAAATAAATGCCAGTCTGGAAAATGTATAATGGAAACTGTGCAGGAAGCCTGAATTCAAGGTGGAAAATCAACATTGATAGTATAAATAGAGTGTCATGTAACATTGGACATGTTTATCAGCTGTTTTAGATCACTGTGTTCAGTGTCTTTAAAACGATTCCAGATGATGAGTTCAACCATATTTCAACCAACTGTGTTTTAGGTAATAAAGCTACTGGGGACTGAGAAAGGAAAGAAGAACAAAACCAACCTGTTCTTCCTGACAGGAAACAGGGTACTGAAGTACGCAGAGAAAAGCTACAGCACAGAGCGCTCGCTGGTGTCTCTTCTGAAGTGAGTCCTTAACACATCTCTGAACGATCAGAATCTCAACATATCCAGAAAGCCTGAACGGAGAAACTCTTCTCTTGTGATCTTTCAACAGAACTGGAGCTGATAAGCACGTCGAGGCAGTGGACAGGCTCCAGAAGTCTGTTAAGCTGCTACATAAAGTAAGCAGATGTCCTCGGTCACTTTCAAGTTCTGCACTGTGAAGTGTTTCTTACATGCAGTCGTTTTGGCTTTGGCTGGGATCACAGTTAACGCGTTGAATGGGTTGGTCTCTGATGGAAGTTCATTCATTTAAAGAGTTTCTGCCCCATAGCACAAAATGACCATAAAGAGTATGTGGGGCTTTGATAGGGTTGATCAACCACAATGACTCAACAGATACTTTGCCAGGTGCGCCGATGTCTGGCTTTCAAAACTCCCTATCCGGCCCATGCTCTGTTTTGTGCCAGACTTGTGTAGAACATGTTGTTGCAGTTCTTACTGGTCGCCAGTAGAGGTCAGAGATTACTTACCGACCCTTAAGATGAGAGAACCAGTTTCCATTGCATGTTTAATTTACTTATGCGCAGATTTTAAATGCGCATACGAAAGTGAATGATTTGCCCTGTTTTTATTTGCCCTCTCAAGTTTTTGTGACAAAACATCACAGTCCAAGTTGTAACAGAATTGAGTTGTAAGGCTACAATCGATAGCCGCGTCTAATCAGTTTAATCTCAAACAAATTGAGCCACAGGATCCTTACGTAGAGCCCTATATGTAGATCCAGGTCTTACACTTCATTCTAACCTTCATAAAAATGCCTTCCTTTGGTAGAGTAACCTGAGCCTACTACGAGACATGGCCGTCCTCATTGCCCAGAACTTCAAGTCCAACACTCAGAGAGGCAACTTCTTCAGCTTGCACAAGTGAGAGACTCTTCTTCATTTTGTTGGACTGGGCCGTACTGTAGCTGATCAAACATCTTGAAGTGTGGAGGCGTGGCTCATGCACCAGAATGGCCCAGCCGTCATTAGGGACACCTAGTCTTGTTTGTAGTACAAAACTACAGCATCCCAATTTGTTTTGGAAAGAAAATGTGTGTGTTTTTTCTCCCTACAGAAAAGACGGTGACAATGAGTTCATGAATATCGTTGCTAATGAAATAGGCACAGAGGTAAGATTATAACATAACTGCCTAGTTGTGTATATTACCAGTAAAACGTTTTTGTGAAGCCCAATCTCTTATTCTCTTATCTGGTCTTAGGAAACTTTGGTTTTCCTGACTGTTGGAGAGGAGAAGGGGCCTGGCCTCTTTCTGCTGGTCGGACCCAGCGGGCCGGTGACGGAGATGGGACCGCGGTAAGATGGACACCACCACATGTTTACTCAAACTACAGTATATCATCTGTAATATTTCATGTCGGCTTGTAACAATCTAATTCTGTCCTCTCCAGGGTGCTAGAGATGCTCCAAGGGAAGGGAGCCGGAAAGAACGGACGTTTCCAGGGCAAAGCCAACAGCCTGGCACGGAGAGGGGAGGTGGAGGCCTTGCTACAGCAGCACTGCAAACGTCACGCCTCGGTGGAAGAATAAGCTCAGCGGTGGCTAGATGCAACAAACTGCTGCCCCAAAACATCCAAATATTTTATATCGCCATGGGGTAACAATATGGCTAGATTACTTGAGTATTAAATATTACAGAGAGATGTGATACCTTTTAGACGTGTGTGATGGTCCGCACCTCCCAACAAAATGGTGCACCACTTATGACATTTCAGTTTTTATTTATTTTGCAGAGCAATGCTCATGCTGACATAATTAGACTGTTTCACTCTGGGACCAGCACCCCAGCTCATCACTTTAACAAAGACTACTAGTAGTACCAGCAGTTCACTAATAAATGTCATGAAAATCTATTTAATTAGACTTCTGGACAATACAACATGTACTGTATATATGTGAATGTAATTTAAATTTCATGTACTGATTTTAGTAATTTAAAATATGCTGAATATATTTTCTGTGGTCAGACTTTTACTTGAAACCCTCAAACTTTTAAAACCAAGTTTTTCCAATAACATCCTGTTTTACATTCATACAGTTGAGCACATTCACACCTGGGAGCTGTATTAAGTGCCTTGCTAAAGGGCACCGCTGCAGCTGTTGATGGCGGCAGGGACATTGTTGCTCGTCACTTTGCCAGCTGATATTTTTCCAGCTTGAGCTTGAATAAAATGTGGTGACCTTCCAGTCACAAGCCTGCTTCTCTATCGTTGGCCCCTTAATACATCAAACTGCCTTCTAGTGAAGTGAAACGATCCAGAGAAAGACGTCTGTGATCCTCAGGAGAGTGGAGAACCTCAGACATCAAAGAAGACACAATGGAAACATCATTCTCACTACTGAAGAAAATCAGATCTCCGTTCAGACTCCAGCTACACGTTTTGTTCAGATTACACAAACGTTTATTTTACAAACTTGGTACAACATCATAAAAGGGACGTAAGCATCCGTTGAAGGAAGTTTAATATGTTCCATCTAAAATACCCGTGAAAATGTAACGTACAGAAGATCAGTTCTTTTAACAGGCAGTAACCAAAGTACTTATTCAGGTGGTTTGGCAGTAGTCCAGTTGGTGTGGTCTTGTCTTGTGGATCTCACCATTGAAGTTATCAGCTTAGTGGCTTCACTATCTTCATTGAGATGTAGTTCTGGAATAAGCAAAAGAGAACAATAATCACATATCTGTAAGTACACAAACCGATGCATTTGAACAACAATCTCGGCTGTAAATTGTGTTTTTGGCGTATATGTACATGCTATGAAAAAGTTTGTTAAAAAGAAGAAATACCTAAAGATGCATACAGGTGCACTTTCACTGGAGTTCGTCCTGTTCAATATATGAGAACTCCAGTGAAAGTGCACCTGTATGTATTTTCTGATATATATTAAGGGGAGTATTTCTTTGAAACATGAAGACCTGGACCCAAATGCCATCCATAAGTCAACCGCACATTCCATACTATACTGATGTTGTCTGAGATTTAATTTCTATTCTATTGTTATCAGCTTTTGTTGAATAAAATAAATACAATGTTGAATGGCGAATATTCCAAACCTATAGCTACACCCTGAATATGACATCTGAGCAGCATAAGATATGAAATGATCAAATATTTGTCAGTGACACAATTTATCTCCAATAAAACAAAGGGGTACTTACATTTTCACACCGTATTTTTAATTTATTAGAAATTTCTAACTTCATAAAAATATAGATAATTGTATTATTACTTTAGTATAATAGAAAGCATTGTATAGGTCTCAGACTAAAAAAAACCCACTTTTTCTTAGCACTGTATGCTTCTTATTTAGATTGTCTTGATCTGAAATAGTTCCACTGTCGCCCTCTTGCCCGTCCTTACCGGTAAAGAGTACAAGAAGATGGCAACGAAGAGGAGCAGTATGAACAGAAAGATGAGTCCGATGAAGAGGCACCTGAACCTTCGCCACACAATGAACTTCATGGTCTTGCAGGGATTGGTGAACCAAAAGAAGGAGGTGTCCGGGCGTCTGTTGTTTAAACAGAGAATGAAAGGGAGAAGATTATTAACCGTAGATGTGTTTTTCCATATTGATCCCAACTAATAGAAGTGTAACACGCGTAGGATAAAGCTTTCGGAGGTCAAATGTGCATAATACAAAGCCTGTTTCACAGACATTTCACTGAATGAACGTGTGTGTGTGTGTGTTTGTCATGGTGCTTTCTTACTTGGGAGGGTCCAGTTTTGGGTTCATGTTGGGTTCGTCCCTGCCTTTCCCTGCAGGTTTCTCATCTGCATCATTTTCACCTACAATCTCTAGCGTCATCTCCACCTTCCCCTACAAAGACAGGACAAAGAAGGCGTACTACTTACACATATATATACCGTAATACATGAGATCATTACGATTTGGATGCGTTGTGATTTTGGAAAAACCCAGTATGGCGTATGTCGATATTGTCAATTGTTGTCGTCTCATCCCGAATCCCTACTGACTGCTGCTAAAGTAAGGAAGCAATCTAGCCTCCTCTTGGTGTCGAACTGCCTGGATGTTCTGCCTTGTGGCGTTTGTTCAACAGCGCAGGTTTGAACACGCCAAACGGCAACAAAAGAAAGCTAGAATCTCTTATCCATACTCACGCCCAGGACCCTCTTCCCGTCCTGCTCGCTGGCACAGGGCCACCACCCTCTGACTGAGTGCTGAGCAAACAGAGACTTGGCCTGCTCTGACTTGTGTGGCGCTCCCATGTCCAGGCCATCCATCATTCCCAGGGTGCACTTCTGTGGGGTCTTGGCGGGAGGCGTCATGTTACGCAAATCCAGCTCCAGGGTACCTGGGATGTCGGCGTAGAAATGGCAGATTAGTCAGAACCAAGTTGAGGCGGCAGAGTGTTTATCGAGACACACTGTAGAAAAGCTAGCATTGTTTAGAGTTATGATGCTTGTTGTATCGGTGTGGAAATACAGTGCGCTCAAATAAGTCAATAACATACTTGAAGCCAGTTAAATATACTTCTCTCACCTAAGTAATCATCCAATGAGAACTTGTCATTATCCCATATCTGAACAATCAGCTTGGGGGGGATCCTGAACTCTGTTTTGTCAAGACTCCAGAAGTGCTCCTGTTGAAGAGAGAAGATAGATGTCATTTAAACAGCACCGGCCTCTGATGGCCTCCCTATTAATCGATATGTGGATGGCCTACCTCTTCAACGCAATTATTACATGTTGCCTGAAAGTATTTCTGAATGAACGTTCCATCGCTCTTGAGAGGATCTTTGTTCTAGTGCGAGCCAACAGAACAGGCCTGCGGTGCTTTTGGGAAACCCAGTCCAGCCAAGACTCACCTTCTTAGACACCAGACAGAGCTGCTCGGCGGGCAGGTAGTCGAAGTCAAAGACGAACCTCCAGTTGAAGTTGCCGTCTCCGTCCAGAGACCTGTAGTGGACATCGGTCTTCTGCTTGTTCTCCTCCATGCCTGGCATCCAGCTGGCAGAGGGAACAACAGGCTTGATCGTTCTACAACTCGGACATCGTCGCAAACAGACTGTAACCTACTTTCATCCTCATCGGTGGAAGCAATCGACAGGAGACTCAAACTCTAAATGAAGAATCTCCCGGCCAGGACAGCCGCCCCAAGACAAACGCAAACGTTGCAGCAACATACAACAATGTCCAAAGCAAAACACACATCTATAGCTATAGAACACGTAGAGAAAATCCCCCCCGTCACACGACGTGAATGTACGATTACCCTTTGATATAGATGTCACTCATGTGTTCTCCGGTGATGCTGGTCTCATCCAGAGTCACATCTGTGGTGTTCCAGATGACGGCGCGCAGGAGATACCTGAAACATCAGACAACACGTTGTTGATTCAGAAGTGACGAGTTCATCTGACGGGCCGAAGAGCAGCGCGGCAACGTACTTCTTAGCCTTGCGTGGTGTGATGTCAAAGGGCGGGCCGGCGGCGCCAATGCTTTTGGGGAAAACGTCCACCCACATCTGAAGACTTCCCTAAATGGAGACAACGCGCCGGTTACACCGTTGTAGCTCGGCCACGGTGGATGTGGACACGCAACGCACACGTGTGTGTACGTGTGTGTGTGTTCATGACTAACCTGTGAGAGTGTGGGCTGGAAGCTGCTGTAAAGGGTCCTGGTCTCCACGTGTTCTGGGACCAGTCCCTGTGTTCGGAGCACGTGCAGGCAGATTCGTTCTCGGGCCGGACCCAAGTGCTGATGGATCTCCTTGTCGCCCTCTGGATATGAAAAGACGTTAGACCTCAACGAGACCTCAGTTATACCACAGCACGTTATTCTGAGCCGTGCGCTGGTAGAAACAACCACAATCAGTCGGGGGGGGAAATAAATGCACACAGACACACAACAGTATCGTATTATTACATTTAAAATGTGCAATAAGTAGGATTTGTACCGTCCCACAGCGCACAATAACCATCTGAGAATAGCGTTAATGGATTATCTCGTTCAACTGTAAATGGGAGTTTTGAGAAGGGTTTGTAATAATCCCATTGACATTACCAAACTGAGCCAGTGTGTAGTCTTTGCCGTTGAAGGTGAGTGTGGTGCCGTTGTCTTCGGTCCTGGGCTTGGACAGGCCTTTCAGACGGGCCAGGTTCTCCAGGATCTGAGACGGCTTCAGCTGGTCCCGCCACTGGTTGATGCCGGAACTGAGACAACGAAGACACATTTCTGGTTTCGTTAATTTTGGCAGTGATTTGTTTTTTCTTTCATATCTGGAGGCAGATTAACAACCTAAATAATTAGCCTGGCACATGAAGAGGAGACCAGGGTTGGACGGCTTTAGAAGCCCGAGGCACCAGGTTGTCTCCTTCATTTAGTCAACTGTTTAGTTAAACCTGCTAAACCATAGTGAATAAATACACATTTAAACTTGGCAAAGGGAACAAGAGCAGAATGCAGGAGGACCGACACTATGAAACAACTATCCACACGCAGCCTCCTCTTAAACTGCCATCAGTAATGGAATAACTCAAAAATATGGATCCGGACTGGTTTTTTCCCCCCAGTATTATTTACAGATTTTCACCACTCAAATAGTTTTTTCCCTCGGCCTTCAAACGTCCCCGCCCCCAGTTTGTTTCCTCACACGCAGTAGCTTTGTGGCAGGCCGCAGTAGGAGTTGTATCTGGACAAGAAGCGGTTCTCCAGGTCAATCACCGTCTCGCCAACTTTCTCATCACGGCTCAGAAGATCGTAGTCGTACACAGAGATCTTCAGGTCCTTGTCCTGAGGCAGGAAACACGTCATCTCAAACATCCTAAACGAGGCGAAGGAGAGTGTGATTTAGGGTGGACTCTTCCTTTAAGAGATGGTATGGTCTGTCTTGCATGCTGGCACGTTCATTCAGAGTATATACCTTCCAAACACAGGGTTGGTGGTGTTGGGTATGTAATTGTCTCTGTCTTCAATGGTCTTCTTTCCCAGTGATATCTTCATGTACGGATCACACTGTGAGACGGACAGGGGACGAACAGAACCCGTTGGTTGGTCTCCGTGTGTGGATCTGCTGGCTTTATCGCCGGTATATAGCCATGTGTGCGTTCCTTACCTTGCCATTGTTGTCTTTGGGCTGCAGGTCTAAAGCCCTGACCACGTAGAGCCTGACCAGGCACGCCTGAGGCCCGCTTTCTGGCAGCTCTCTGAACTGACGGGGAGGAGCGGAAACGCGCGGGTCGTCTGGCAGAGGGTACACCTTGAATGAACCCTGCACACACACACACACACACACACACACACACACACACACGTGTTATGTCCAGAGCGGATCGTGAACTCGGGAAGAAGATTCAGCTCACATCAAAGCTTTATCGCCCTAATTAGGCAATTCCTCCTGTCTGAATAAAATATATTACGTGCAAAAGAATATGAAGTATCAAATACCATGTTCCATGTTAACAAATGTAATGTTAGATTCATGAAAACATCTACATCATGTTCGATGGCACCTAATCAGATGATGTTTTGAATGGGGGTGGAGGGAGTGAAACTCCACCTTGAACTCTCCGACCACAGTGGGGTCATCGTCCCCGTCTTCGTTCTTGCCTCGCTGCAGTTTGAAGGTGCTGCAGAAATCAGTCAGCTGGTGGAATTCCGGGACATCCTCCAGTTCACCGCCATACACCTGAGAACGCACGGCCATATTCACGTCACGCACTGCTGCAGCGGAGAGGCTCCTCGCACGATTTTCAACATCTAACCCCAGAGATAGATGCGAAAATATTTTGGACAGTATTAGAACTTACCTTCAGGGTGTCATATCCTTTCTTGAGGTACGGGCCACATCTCTCGTGGTCTCCGATGGTGGCGTAGAATTTGCTCCACCAATCGACCGTCTCTTTCTCCTGATGATCGAATCGCATCATTTTGGATCGTCATACACACAGTCCTTGCATTTGATATATACACGACGATTGAATTTTGATGTCACATTTTGGCATTGTTAAGTCTCACCTTCTCTGTATACTTTGGAGAGGGAAGATGCGGTGCGATACGAAACATAAGAAGTCACATGTAAATATCACAAGCACAGAGCAATGGCATACATGTGAAAGCACATATGAGGTAAGGTCATCAAAAAGACAGTGAAACGGAAGGTCCGGTGAATTACAGGTCGATGAAGAAGTCCCAGCTGACAACTAATACGTGAAATACATTCGTTAGGGTCAATCAAGAACAACCACAGTGGCGGTGACAATTTCCGGGTAAATCAATTGCATTGTGGAATTATTACCAAGCCGTTCGTAGCGCGGGGAATGAAGCGATCCGTAGTTTATTGGTGGTTTTAATTTTCGTTAGTGTTCATTAGTGAGCCCTCGGGTGTCATTGGTGCCCAGCCTTGTTAAATAGAAGCCTTAATAAGTAACCATACATACAACGTGGGAGGTAGGGGAGGCCATTTTGTTGACAGCAGATGACATACTGTGCATAAACTGCAAGCCAGAGTAACAAACCGTGTCAAATTTGACCGGAGAGTCAAATTCTGCCGTCATTAGTGCAAAACAGGTCACTTCATTTATAGTTTTAGACAAAGTCCCACACAAATATTGTTACTAGTTACGATCTACAGGATGACGGTCATTTAGGAGAAGCGAAAGAGTTTACCTGAGTTTCTAGCAGCGGTCTGGTCTCCATGTCAATAGAGACATGCTGGGGAGGGGAAGCCATCATCAGAGCCACTGTCAATGGTGGGGGGACAACATGAGAACAAGACCTTTGTGTGTGTGTGTGTGTGTGTGTGTGTGTGTGCATGTTCTGGTTCATGTGAGCTTGTCGCTTTGTGTGCGTGAACGTAAGCCTCCTTACTTTTGGAAGACATGGCTCCCTCTGCGGTGATGACGTAGGGGTCACACCTGTACTGCTGCAGAGACGTGACGGTACACTGACCCACCACCGGCTTCCTGCCGAACGGACGGTGGTCGATGACCTTCAGCACGATGGGAGGCGTGTACATCTCCTCCTTGGGAAGGAGCTGGACGCAGGAGGTTTGAGAGGATGCCAGAAAAAATGAAATATTATGAATGACTGACCCTCAGAACAAAGTCCATTACAAATATTTCTTTAAATTCATAATCTGTGACATTTTCTTAGAAATATGCTTTGCTCCCGTCTATCGCCGATTGATATAAAAATTGCAGCAGCAAAAGCGGTTTGTTTGTAACAAATAGAGGAAGAAATGTCAAATGGTTGCCTTCACCAGAAGTCCCTTCTCTTCCAGGCTCTTTCTTGCTCAAGCACACACACACACACACACATATACACACCCACACACACACATACACACACACACACACACACCCACACACACACACACACC
>OMOT01079601.1:0-19116 GCA_900312575.1 Acanthochaenus luetkenii
ACTTCTGTACCAACAATACTTTTAGTTTAATTTCTCGCCTTTTAGCTTTGTAGGGCTGTATTACTTGCTAATATTGTAGATCATTTTCAGCACACAGTTCAATATCACACATTATGAAGTAAGCAGTCATATTAGCTGTTAGTCATATTAGCTGTTAGTCATAGTCAAATGATAGACAGTAAAATGTGTACATAACGTGCCAGGTTGATCCCAAATGTACAATTGTTACAGTATCCCTGAGTTACAAGCTGTAATGTACTATGTTTATAATGAGCTCATGCGTGTCTATAGTAAAAATGTGAATCGTGTAATTGTAATTAAACCTTCTTTTATTTTTTACCTCATAAGTAATTGTAAATGATCCAGTAATGAGTAATAATTTACAAATGTTCACTGATGAAGGAGAGAAGTACAGAACGTTTAACAGTATGTGCACCCTACTTACACCAGTCATTGATGAACATTTGCGGATTATTAACAAAACGGTTGTATATTCGTTTTTGTTTTTTTCATTTATATAATAAAAAGTAAGTAGCTTGGAAACAGTTTTAATCATCACCTTCTGGTCAAATAATTCTGGAGGATTTACATCTGTAAACAAAGTGTTATTTGTGAGTCTATGTGTGTATTTGGCAGTTAATTTGATGTATAGCAAGTTCACAGATTTTCGGACTATCAAGCGCTGCTGGGATTATGGCTTTCACAACGACACACAGTGTCATAGATGCAAAGCATCCTACACAGCTCAGCAGTATTGCAGTATAGCATCCTGCGTGCCACCCCTCCTCCGATAGGCTAAGGGCTAACTATGAGGGAATTAATTAACGAATTAACGAGTATGTGAGTGAGTTACTTCATGGATCCATGAGGTGCTTTGCGTCTACAGCTGCCACTTCAGCTGGGCACCTGACTTTGCGATGTTAAGAGCCAGTGATGGAAATGGTCCAATCGGCAAGTAAAAGAGATAGACAGTCAAAAGAAAAGCACAAGTAGAACAACACCAAGAAGAACCAAGTGGTTGAGCTATCTGACTCCTTTACACTTCCGTTTTTAAAGGCCCAAACTACAACTGCAGTTGGTACAGTGATTTCTAGGTAGGAAGTTTATTGTCTACGCTTTTGATTCAATGACTAGCAGTATGTGACAACTAGACTTCATTCATAGTTTTGTTCATTCATAATTTTTTGAAAATGCAGTGAAATAGACCTGTGTTTTTAATTAAGATTGCAAAAGAAAGTTCCAAAAAGCTAATTTTATAAGTAAAAATTTCAATGGCCAAATCAATCATAATAAATTGTACAATTGTATTGTATCTTTGAACGTGTACTGTACTGTACTAACTGGAGATGAAGTATCTACATACAAGCAGCTCCCTGTTGAGGACACCCACAACTCCAGGGACCCTTCGGGCTGTAGGTGGCAGTGCTGCACTCACCCTTCTGGAAGACGTCTGGATCCAGATTCTGGATCCCAAACCACTTTCCAAGATACTGCAGAGGTACAGTAGACAGTAGTACACAGAACATGAAGCCATGTGACATCAGCTTGAGAAGCTCACTGGTTGGTGAAGAGCCAGTAGTAATGGTCAATCATCCTGGAAGGCCTAGTCTGTTTTATTCTGCACTAAGAAAGAAAGCTGCCTTTGTCCCATACTACATATATAACATTAACTATTAGCAAAATAAAAGGAGTTTGGCATTCACCCTATCGTTGAGTGTGCGTTTGCTGCTGTTATTAATGGCTATCTAGAATTTAAAGCAAATATTTTAAAAATAAAAACACCGTAAGGATATAGGAATGCTCACAGAGAGCGAGCACACAGACCGTGATGCACATTGACGAAAACATTCAACCACACAAGCAACCAGCAACAAGCCATTTTCAGTATTATTTTGTGTGTTATTGATGCACTGATTGGTATTATATCATATTCTTGGTCGGGTATAGTGATGTAGGGTAAAATTGTGACTGAGAAACCTTTTATCGTGAGTCAAAACCCCACTGAGTCAAAATGTATATTTAAGCTGCCTCATATTGCTGTCAGTTATTGTTCCAAAAACTCTAAAACTACTACAACATTGTGTGGCAGGGATTCCCTTTGATTCAAATCGGGTGTTTGATCAGCCCACTTGAGACTGAGCATCCGAAGGGCAATGTATTCTTTTGTATTATTCAAGCAGAGATGGGAAGAGTGCTACTTCACTGAAGTGCTACTCAAGTGAGAGGAGGATTACCTGTCTAGAAAATACCTCAAATAAATCACTAAAAATGTGCTGTATTCCCTTTACAGAAGGAACTTAGCTCTGAAGAAGTCGATGTTGTTTAGGGTCACCTGCTTAAAATCAAAGGTACAATTTTGGCTTTTTTTGAATTTACTGGTATTTGTGATCAGATTATTGTTCATTTAAATTTTTGGAGCAGGTCACCGTAAAACAGATTGATTAATTAATAATCAATTGGTAGTTGTTTCTCTGAGTGGAATACAACCAGGATATAAGGATTTTCAGTTATTTCAGGGATTCTTGATCCTGAAGAATCCTACTACCTGGATCTAATTGTGATCAAGAGCTAAACACCGAGACTCCCACCGGGGATAGTGCAAAATGCGTAATGCTGCACCTTAGAAGGATTAAGCTTCGGTACAGTTGTCATTCAGTGGGAAAGAATACAGGCAATGCAGGTCATCCGCACACCGGCTTGTTACCGTAATTAGAAGACGGTCCGTGACGGAGTCCGCACCGACCCATGGAATTTATAGCCAGGCGTGTCTCTTAAGGTTAAACCTGCTCTGATCCCTTCGCCTCACTGTGACTCTATAATGCTGGGTGCCAGCAAGCCGGACACAAATCCCCTTTAAAAAGCTTACACCGCACAGATTCTTAAATTAGCGGTTTTCATGTCCTAATACTCTGTTCACTTAATTATTGGTTTCTTCCCTTTGTCGGTGAAAATGCTCAGTCCCTCCTGACGACGTGTTGTCTGGACGCACATGAGACAGACACACAGACACCAGCTGAGGGTGGTAAAGGTACGGCACAGTGTATGGATACGTTCTTCCCCTGTTTGTGTCCAATGATTATAATACAACTGAGATACTGATTGAATACCAATATAATAATACTGCTGCTAGTACTCCTACTAAACCTAATACGATATACTATTTAGACTACTGCTTCTACAACTACTACTACTATTACTATACTACTTACAGTATACAACTACTACTACTACGAGTACTATTACTACACTACTTACACTACTACTACCACCATTATGTAGTAGTAATAATAATAATAATAATGTGTGTGTGTGTGTTTGTGTGTTCCAGTGTACATCTCTTTATATGTTTGTGTGTACCTCTGTACACACCTATACATATTTATAGGCATCTGTGTGTGTGTGTGTGTGCGTGCGTGCGTGTGTATTTGATAAGCAACACAGCAGTGTACTTGATCCCTGAGTCCGCTCTGCCCTCCAGGAGCTCCATGCTTTGTTGCCGACTGGGGAGAGAGACAGAGACACCAAACTGTTTAGCAGACATTACTTTAGCATACCTATCTGTTGACTAATGGCCCCGTATCCTCCCAAAAACAACACAACTCGAGGAGGCGCAGGCCCAATGCTATAAGCGGCTGGTGAGCACACACTGTCAGATTAGGAGGTCTGAGAGGATGATCTTGCCAACACATTTAGGCGGCTTTCAAGCAAATGACCACCGAGCATGTTTGGGTCAAACCCCTTGGCGCCCTATAGGGAGACCAATACCTCCGATGCTCGAACTAGACACGCGAAGGACGACGAAAACAAGGCCCACCGTTCTCTACAGCCAGCAACCGTGCCGCTTCTCCGCACGTGGCCACACAGCAGTCAGGGGGCGGCCATTTTGCCACTGGAAAAGGAAGCTAAGCGTTTAGGTGTCTTAACCACGGCCTAAAGTGCTAACAGGGGATTAGTGAGGTAAACGTTGAAAGAGGTTTAGCGCTCCATGCTTAGGGCCAGTGCTGCTCCAGTAATTACAGCAGCGAGGTGCGGCAAGCGGTTGGACGGGAGATCACAGTGATGACAGGACGGGGAGGGCTTACCGCAGGAGATAAGGCCAGCTAACGGAGATGAAATGAATCGGTATTTAAAAGGTCTTTTTTAAGTTAAGGCAGTTAGCTGGCACCAGACCGAGGCGGTTGGCAGGTCAGCCGGAGGCCGTTCAGTTGTGAGCGAAACAGGAAGAGGGTCGGTTCTGTGAGCAGCTCAGGTTTCTTAGTTTTTCACCTGAATTGGGACGATCCCAGTTCCGGTCCCTGCTCACTCGTGTCAACTCGAAGGTGAGTCAAACTCAATCGTTCTTCTTCCCCGTCCCTCCCTTTTCCTCGTGTTCCTCTTTGTGACTGGCTGATTTGTCCGGGTTCTTTTCATTTCATTCTCTGTTGTTATTCTTGTAAACACACCAAATCTAAATGGTATATTTTAGAGTGTAATCTGTAACAATAAACAGTAAAAAAAAAAAAAAAAAATACGGATCCCTTTGCATGTGATTAAGCTTCAGACCTACTGGAACAACCTTGAAATTAAGAAATTAATCCAAACGTTATTGCCATGCAAAAAAACTATTGATAGTACATTTCTGTGTGTAAACTTTAAGCAGTAAATGGTATAAATGGCTACCGATCCCTCAGCAAGTGATTCATCTATAGACTTATGCGATTACCAGAACAATCTTGAAATCTGTACAATTAACCTGATAATTAGAAAATAGCACCTATTGCGATGTAATGGTAAAAATAGCGTACTGGAAATATCACAGCAATCATAAAATATATGCTGAATTGGCCTTTGGCTTTTCTCAACTGTATTGACATGTATCTATATCATGTTTTATACACAATAAATATCTTATTATATCTTTAAAATAATAACCATGTTTTTTCAACAGTCTGTCATTATTTATGAGTTTATGACACTGCAAACAAATCTTAAATCAGTATTTCCTGTAGCCGCTCATTTCAGGCTTAAAGCATCATTAAAGTCTGGTGGAGGTTTGGGTTGTGTAGTTACCTTGCCATGATGTAACTCCAAATATTGGCGAGATCTTCAAGTTGTTGTTGTGGTTGTTCCGTTGATGAAAACTTGATCATCTAAAATTGTGTTTATTTCTCTCCCCATACACATACATGGCGAAATACATGAGAAACACGTCTCAAAGTCACACTTTTAGTACACAAACAAACGAGAACAAAGCGGATTCTGCCAATGTATAACATAACAAAACCCGGTTCAGCATTTTTTGAACTTCGTGTTGATTTTACTATTTGAATTCGGAAGAAGATCTGAGACCGAATCACTGTGTATGTTATTGCGCATGTAAGAAACGACCTGATTGGTCCAAATGTCCACACTCACTCCTGACCAACAACAAACATAGTGATTCGGTCTTGGAAGCACTGGATCTTCTTCCACATTCAAATAGTAAAATCAACACGAAGTTGACATGTTTATTTCCCAAAAACCGGGTTTTGTTATTTTATACATTTGCAGAATCCGCTTTGTTCTCATTCGTTTGTGCGCTAAAAGTGTGACTTTGTTCTACCAAACGTTAATGATGCTTTAAGAATCCCGTGAAATCTAAGCTGCCTCATGCGACCCCTGAAATAATATGCATGGTTTTAGCACATGTATGTCGTGCAGGGGATTAGCAGGGCTAGACAATGCTTCTGTCTTGTCTGATATGACCTCCTCAGGGCTCCATCTAAGTCGTCAGCAATTTTTCCCTTGTAATTAATTCTTGTAATGAGATTAACCAGGCAACCAGCAAATCCAAGCAGTCAAATCCCTGGGCTTGGTCACTGTGGCGTGGCCTCTACTTGTTTTAGGAAACATGACGGGACTTTTCAAGCTCACCACTGATGACGGTTTCAACGGGACGTTTTTCAGCATTCATAAAATGGTTGTGCTTTCTTTCACTTCAAAAATGTCACTTGAAATTCTGTAAATACCAAAGAAGGTCAAGTGGGGTCATAGTTTTCAACGGTTGAAAAGAGGCATCCCAATAAGTGGCCAATAATTGCACTGCGTCACTAAGTATACTTTACTCTCTTTAAGTCCTATTTGACTTGTTGTAAGGAGACACTTCAAACAAAATGGCATCAGAGCATTGTTTGCATGCTGGTACATGTACGCCATGTGTAAATAAAAGAGATCTTTTTACGAATGAACGACGCTTTGGTAAAAGGTTGTGTTAGCTGGGATCGACCAGGACTTGTGGAGGTTTCCTCCTCATAGCTCAAGTTCAAACAAGCCCCTTTGTTCTTGAGGCATTGCTCACTGTTTTGCGGTCGTATTTTGGCTGAACACTGCCTGAGCACTGGTCTACTTCAAGGACCGCGATGAACCGTTTCTGTCGAGATCAAACATGTTCAAGTGCGTAGCCCTTTCTGTTTTATCTTGAACATTTTATTTGATCACTAACTGTGTGAGTTGCTCATACACACACAAAAAAACTATTTTTCTAAAAATCCTAATAATCTTGAAATATTTACAGTCGTTTATGGTATCATACATGGAAGTGTGAGTCAGTGATTCCCAGTGGACTTTATGTCAGGGCATAACAACATTACAGCATAAAGGTCAAAGCTTAGTGCCCCTTGGGACATAAACATTCAAACACATTTCCTCTCATTTGCTGACGTGAGCTGTTATGACACTGGGAGAGAACGAGAGAGAGGCAGGGTGCATGTGTGCATGTGTGCATGTGTGCATGTGTGCATGTGTGTTTGCCACATAGCTCCACATAAACCAATTGCATCCCCAGATTTATCCCCAAGGTGTTTTTAGGACATCCTGGGGGCTAATGGAGGCTAATAGGCTTAGCACTTAGGGTGTATTGTCCGGGATGCTTACAGGCAAGGTTTGCTGAGGGTAAAACTCTAAACGTGCGGATTACCTCCAACACATCCCTTTAAAGTGCTGTATAGCCAGGATTTAGCTAATAGGATCCTGAGGGTAGCAGGGTCCCGGGAAGGTGGGGATGGGGGCTGGCCATGCCAGGCCGGTCAGCAGATGTAGCTAGCAGGCTGCTGCTGGGATTACAGCCCTCAGATTAGATGGGCTTCTGAGGGAATTTGAGGGACTGTGGATAATGCACAGGGCACCAGGGCAAATCTTATAGCCACATATGACTGGGGGAGGGGAACAGCAGAGGCAATGCGGCCAAGTACATTTTATACACATGCATAAAACACGTAAACACAGAATGTAAGCAGTTTAAACTAATATCATAAAGACGTGGTTGGCTCATTTTTGCCCTGCTCAGATTCCGATTCCTCAATCCTGAAGCACAATGCACACTGGCCTTGGATTAGCAGAACTGGATTATTGCACTACTGTTTACAGTATCATATTTGGTAATGGGATCTCTGCAGTGTAGAAGGCTAATTGGAGGTGTCTAAGGCGATTGTGCCTGTGTACACAAGCTGCTGGCTCAGCCAAGAACAATGTGGCCACTTGGGATGTGTGTGTGTGTGTGTGTGTGTGCATGGATGTTATATTGGCCAGTTTACTCTACTGTTCTGAGAAGTCCCTTTTTGCCGTGCCAATAACCCCACAGCTTTGTGGAAACACCAAGTGATAAGACTGGTACTGTGTGCCGATCGGTCTAATCACTGGGGAAGACATTTGGGAAGTTCACTAACCAGGCACAACCAATATATCTGTAACAAATAAAATAAAATCTTCTATGTCGTTAAAATGAAGCTTGCTTTTGAAGGTTATATGGGAGGACAATGTCCGGTGTGTGATGAGCGACCTAGTAAGTTCTCTGTGTAGTAATAACAGGTAATTTAGTGGGATTACAGTTCTTCTTATAAGGGGAAAAATATCGCTTCTGAAGTTACACACAATGTTCAGTGAGCATCAATAGCTCTTAAAAATATAGATCAGTGCTGCGCCCTAGTGGTAGTAAATGGGAATTACAACGTTTCTACAGTGCTGCCTACACTTGTAGAATTAACATTTGCCATAACGCTAAAGGTGATTTATATTCTGAAGTGTGCTGATGTAGCAGTGTAGCTCAACCTGAAGTCTGGTTATACATCATGACATATCAGTATCTGAATCATTCAATTCCAAAATGTTATATATCCTTACAGGACAAAATGTTTATATATATTTAATAGATCACACCCTTCAAAATGTTACGGTTTTGTAGGCACAGGTCTTGAGTCAGCTAAAAACTTCTATACTAATCCACAGTCCAATTTTGTCTGAGTAGGCGTCACAATTTTCAAATTGTGGCTATCTCATTTCAGACTCTTCATTTGAACCTCTAACTTCCACAGCGTCCACCTGGAGGTCAAAGGTCGTGGCATGACTCCACGGGAACAGCTGAGGAAGATGACGGCGCTGGGAGAGCAGGGGGCTTTAGACGAGAAGCACTGGTACCGTCTGTTCAACGGCATGTCGGCTGGAGGTGAGACAAAGGATAACGCAGAGGAGACTGGGCATCACAAAAAGCACTCGTATTATATAGTGCAGCTTTCTCTGATTTCTTGGGGAGCAATGTGAGAGCAATTAGGTTATACGACAACATAATGGATGTACGAGAGTTTAGACCACCACAAGTACGTATATAGAAGCAAATTGAGTCTGTGATTGACAACTTTCCTGACACTTTCCGAATTGTCTCAGTGTGGTACAACCCTCCCACCTGGAGCTTCAACCAGGTTAAAACAGATCTATTCTATCCAGGTCTGATTTCGCTGGATGGTAGTGGAATGTCCCATACTGTCTCCGGCTCTAACAGGCAGATCATGTTTCAAACGCTGTAGCTATACTGGCTTCCCGGTGATCTTGCGGTGCTTTATTCTCATCCAGAGCTGAGGCAGAGGCAGGAGTTGATGATGAGGAACCAGATGGCCATGGCGCCGCAGATCCTCGCCCAGGGGCAGCAGAGGCTACAGGGGGTCCCTGCGCAGTTTGAACCTCGCTTCATGGAGAGGTCTGTTCCTATTTCCGTGTTTAAACCTGAAACAGTGCTTCCTTGGTAAATGGCAGCCCTGAGAATTGTGGGTTACATAGGGGAAGACTTGGCTGCTTTACGACACATGCGAGGAAACTCTTCCGTGCAATTAAAGCTTTTTATTGAGAAAATGTACCTACCTCAGCTATAATGTCAGTCCTAGACCAAGCTATACCTTAGCTATCAACTCTATAGCAGCCAGTAAAGATGTAAACAGCTGAGTGTCTGGTTCTAGTTCTAGTTTTGGATTGAGCAAATGGCTCCGTGTCGAGTAGCCACTTTGATAACGTATCTAGATGAGACCGTTACCCCCTTCCCTCCTTTGACTGACCTTCCACGCATCTCTCTCTCTCCTCAGGGAGCTGGTCCAGCCCACCGACATGGTGTCTTCCGAGGCCAGACACATGCACATGGGGACTCACCTGGGTCCTCCTCTACCCCCACATGCCAACGTTCTCCCTGGGAGAGCCTTCCCTGGAGCAAGTGAGCATGGACCAACACACACTCGTGTCTGAGAAAATCCCCCACCTGTCTCTAGTTTTAGCGAGTGAGAAAATCGTTCACACCGATTCTCTCTGTCTCTTTGTCAGCGGGCTATGGCTTCTTGCCCTCCGAGCCCATGGAAACAGTTGCCCGGCGACAGGAGCTCATCCACAAGCAGAATATAGCCAGGTACTGCGTGCAGAACATCATCAGCACATCACACACATTCCGCCTACACAGAGGTCTCTCTGAATATCTCGGGGACGTTGCAAACATCCTCAGACTTCATCCAACGCTGGTATCGCGGTCCCGTCATCATTGTTGGACAAATGTGTCTAAGAAATGTTTGCGTGTGTTCCTGTTCAGGATGGAGATGAATGCCATCCTGCATCAGAAGGAGTTGGAGAATGCCCATCAGAAGGGACTGATGGGAATAGACAATCCCATGGCGTACCCGTCCAACCCCATGGCGTTCAGAGGTCGTCAGCGCATGCCTGAGGGCCACGACGTCTTCGTCCACCGCCCCACCCTGGATGAACTGCACTCCAACAGCATACTCATGTCAGCCAGCCCCTACCCACCTATCAGCACGCTCCACAGAGAGAGGGGACGCAGGGCCAGCAGACGGCCGACAACTCACAAGAGCGCAGAGGGCCACGTGGCCAGCCTGAAGGGCCAGGCAGAAGATAAAAGTGTAGAACAGAGTCCAGGAGCCACTTCAGGGGAGGAGAAAGAGGCGGAGGCGAAGGGGGACATGGGAGAGGAGGGTGCCGCCAGCAAGACCCATCATCAAACCAAAATGGACTCCGAACTTGCCGCGGGAGGCAGGAAGAACTACAAAGAGAGGGAGCAAGCCCTGCGTAAAGCCTGTGTCAACAGCCAAGATGGCTGCTCGGATGTGGCCAACAGTGTTGCCGGTGACAAAGACATGTCTAGCCAATGCTCTGCTTTCCAGGACAAATTCATGTATCCCTCCTCCGGCGGACCTCTCACAGGCATGCCTTTCATGTTCCCTGTCCCCGGGAATGGTCTCCTTCCACCTGGTGCGTTTGAAAAATCTAGAAATAGATGTTTAAAAATGTAACACCATTCTTTTATTGATTGTTTAACAAGTATACTACAGCTCTAAAAAAAACGGTTTAAATCATTTATTTAAATAAAAAAAACGTTTGTTGTTGTTGTTCAGGCCCACCCAATCTCTTTCTCAACGGTGAAGACGCGTCCGAGGACATAAGGAAGTGGACAGTGGATGATGTGTACAACTTCATCAACAGTATACCCACCTGCTCAGAGTACGCTCAGGTTGGTACCCGCAATTTTCACAGAGTGTTTCTATCGTACCCTTTCCATTGTTCCAGCGTAGTTGTGCTAATGGGAGGCGGTTGCACTCTGCAGACGTTCAAGGACCACATGATTGACGGGGAGACACTGCCCCTCCTCTCAGAAGAACATCTACTGGACACACTGGGGCTCAAACTGGGACCTGCACTCAAGATCCGCTCACAGGTATGGAAACACAGACAGACTCAGCCCTGAACATTTTCCTTACTAGACATAAAAGAAAGAAACATCCAGATCAAACCTCTATTCACTTATAGCTGCACTAGTCAACTTTTCATGTTGCCATGGCAGTGCGAGGTAACTGTTTGTAATATTTGAACTAGAAATTATGTAACGCGTTGTCAATAACCTGTCCTGGCCAGTCTGTGTTCACTTTATACCAAAAGATACCAAAGGGACAAGAGACGCAACATTTCTAATATTGGTGAGTCCAGCTTTCTCTGGACGTAGCGCTCACTCGCTGTTGTTTAGGAGAGAGTTTTGTATTTCAACTTTAAAACACACACACACACACACACACAGAAGCAATCCAAACAATTATCTGTGGTGTCTAATATGTGTCTATTCTCTCTGCTCCTCCAAAGGTGTCCCGGCGCCTGGGCAGCATGATCTATATGATGAACCTGCCACTCTCCACTGCCACCCTGCAGGCTGCTCCTGAGAAGCCCGGGGACCGCTCATCAGAGATCGGCTCCCCTGTTAACTGTAACAGCGAGGAGATGATGGCGAGTCCAAGAGACCCCGATGTCCTCAAATCCACAGAGCACCTTCACGAGGCAGAAAACAATTCCCCCCCATCTGCCAGCAGCGAGACAGCCTGACTAGTGCTGATATGAGGTGTATTATGTGTATGGATTCTAACCCAATCAGGCCCAATCTGTAATTGCAGTATGGCGCTCACTGTTGACGCGCTGTTGCCCCACTAGTAGTTTGGTTTACATCATTATTTATTGGATTGAGGATGCTTTTTTCACTATGTATTGCCTGGGCTTTTGATACAATTGTCCACACTAGGCCTAGGTGTCATTTCACATGTATTATGTAGTGTTATTTGTAATGTTTGAGAACAATGGAGTGGAACTGAGTTTGAGTTATGATGGGCTAAGAAGGTGCAAAAAAAAAATCTGTTTTCCATTTACAGGCTGAAGTTTCTGAAAGAAATATGTGAATATACCCAAAATGTAAACGGACTACAAAATTTCAGATTGTAGTCCAGTTTGGGTGAACTGTCTCTTTAAATTGCTCTCAGTTCTCCCGTAGGCTATATGCACAGGTTTTTATCAGCAAATAATACAATATTTTTGTAAGTATTATCTTTGGGATTTGTGTGTTTGATACCTTTTCACCATTTGAAGATGAACAAGTTCAACTGGTAATGTAACTGTTATGTTTGTTGAATGATGTGGATTGTAAATAAAGTATTTTTCTACGTAGGAACCTGTAGTTCTGTCTTCCTGCCATGTCACAGACTAAAGTCTGCGATTAAACGAGTGTCAAACGATCAGAGTGACGTATATTGCTGTGAATTCACTTTGATTTGTTTTATGATCCTTTTTTTTCCAAACGTGAATTGCTTACTATCGCGATACTACACGCTCTATGCGCAGCCGCGCGCCGCACATCGGAAGAGCTGTTGTCGGATCATGGCGGAGCGCAGGAGGCACAAGAAGCGGGTCCAGGTAACATCTTTTTACGTCGACATTTGTAACAAATCTTGCCGTTGCAATATATAAAACCATACACTGGCTTATGAACTGTTGCATGACAATTCCTAACCACAGCAGCTCTGAGGGGAGGCGAGTAGATGATAGCTAGCATTAGCTAGCTAGCTAGCTGGCCAGTCGAAAACAAATGTCAATATTCTTGTTTGGAAAATGCATTTCTCAGCAATGTATTATTCTCAGGACCAGTAATGGATACATCCTGATCTACAAATGAGAATGATGTTGCCATGATAGCTAACCAGCTGTCTCCCCAGTCAGCTTGAAAGTGCATCAGTTTTCATTGTGCTTTAACGTTAGGGGTAACTGCTCGTAAACGTTAGCTTGCTAAACTGCGTCAGCTATAACTGTAATTCGCACGTCAGACAAGTTTAAGTTAACGTTATACATGTCATGGCCAACCTGTGAGAATGTTCACGAAGGAGTCAACAGAGTGCCTGTATGGTGCAGTTAGCAGGCAATGCAGCTTCAGTGACCCTTCAAACACAAGAACTCTGATTTAAAGCAGCAACATAAAGGATAGTTACAGTGATATACTAGTTGACGTTAAAAGTAACTGTTGGCTCATTCAAGGATAATTTGACTGGACTGGATATATAGAGCGTTCATAGTTTCAATAATAGTAATTTCATCACGTCAAAACACTTGATACTCAACTACTCAAACTTGAATTCAACAATTATTTGATTGCTTCTAACTCACCTGGAAAGAGGAACAGAAGTGTATATCCCCAAAACCGAACAGAAATGGGCCATGCAGAGTGGCCCAGCTCAGTTGTCGGTAGGATCAGGTGCAAAGTGATGAATCTATTTCCAGAAGATACACATTTACCTGAATGTAGGCCTAACAAATACTGTGGTTGGAATCGTTTTTGGTTGAGTCCTGATTGTGTGCTTGCAATTATCATTTTGGGTCATCTTTTCCAAGAGGACAATGTTTAGGTAAACAAGGCAGGCACTAACTGTTTTCACTCACTACATAATTGTAGATCTGGGAAAACATTGAATTAGCCTATTGCAAGTTAACAAGCCAACATTGTATTATAGTTCTCCTGTCTGTTCTAGTTAGAATCTGTTCAGTTACATAACAACACAGACTCCTATCTCCTTTATGGACACAGCACAAGCATATAGGATATTGCTTCCATGGTTGTCTGTCCCCAAGATCACTGCTCTACATTACGCAACAGCCGACTCTTTTCTTGACAGGTTCTCTCTTAATTATTGAAATGCCATCATTTGCCATTGTGCTTCGCTTCAAAACATTAAAGGGTTGAAATTGGTTACATTTTGTTGTAGTCTGTTTTGATTGTGATATTTTATTCTTGCGGAGACTGTTATTTGAATAATAGATATTAAAGGGCCAATCTGTCGTTTTTGGTGTGGAGAACTAGCCAGCTGGCTTTGCAGACTGGGGTCCCAGCCAAGACCTGAGTAGCTCGCTATGTGGGTGCTAAGGCCCCCCGGGGGTTGCTGCTTTTGGACTGATACTTGTCTTACAGAGTGATAAGAGAAAAGTTAATCCTCATGTGATCGAGCCAGGTAGATCATATAGACGGTGACAGGGGGCTGTCGGCAGGGGGGTTTCGTGTAACAGTGTTGATACCTGCTTCTTTAAACAAAGGGCAGTTTGAGGGCCCCGTCTCCTCGTGTTGCTGGTGCATGCTGGCCAGAACCAGATGGGTGGGATAAAGCAGCGTTGAATCTCATTATGCTGATGCTAGGGTTGTTCGATATGACGATATATATCGTGGAACGATAGAAACGTTTAATCTATCTTTCTATTGCCATTGCCGCAAAAAAGCAGCAGACCTGCTTTACGGTGTTTTACGTCATTCCCGACCTCACTTTACGTTCTCTACACGTGGACTGGAATAACAAACAAACATGGAGGAGTGACTATAGCATTTTTGAACTGCCTATTAAACATGACTCAACGATTACTTGTCAAGGTGCTGAGATTTCTGTCACTTCCTGGCAGGGTCCGAAATTAACACCCGCCAAGCGCAAGACTAATCGAACCATCTAGTAGCTGGTTCCCTCCAAAGTTTCCCTCAGGATAGCTGGCGCTCAGAGTCTCGCAGTTGTATCTGGTAAAGCGAAAGATTAGCCTCTTCATAAAGCACAGGCATTTAAACAATTCACAGTCATGTCTGAAGACACGCAGAAAAAAACTGGTCTCTGTTCTATACTTTTTATTATCAACATGAAATACAATACTTTTTCACTTACAATTTGCTCTGACCACTGTTTTTATTCACCACCATAATGTGCTATTAAGCAGATTAAATGTATGTATGTTACATGACACAAAAAGGCTGTATATATACATAGAATTTTTTATCTACCAGACATTTGGCTGGTGAGAAAAGTTAATTTCGGACCCTGACTACAGTTAAAGGCTCATTGTTTAGTGTTATAGGTTATATAGTGTTAACTTTTTCTGTGGGGATTTAAAATGCATGCATTTTTTATTTTTTTTACATTTAAAGTAAGATGATTACTATGTAGCCATTGATGGAGAGTGGCAAAATCAGATGACAGTCTGGCATTAATGAAATGTATATCTCTGTCTGATACAAACATCACGGTATCGTCTGCATTATGGTTTGTGTTGAGTGACAAATGGATGGCAAATCATTGATCTATACGATGTGTCAAGAAAACCTAGGATCAAAACAAGAACATGTGTGGAACCAAAACCAAAATTACCCTTCATAGCCATTGCTACAAAACTATTAAACAGGAAAACTGCCAATCTTAACTTTTATATATTTTTCTCAACTTTTTTCCTTTCCTCCACTCCTCACAGAGAGCAAAGAAGCCGGCTCTGCTGTGTGTGACGATGAAGCAAAGCCAGCATTACCCTCCTCCTCTCCTCCTGCCCACTCTGCCCCTCCAGCCCTGGTGCCCCAGCTCAGCACCACTGGCCCGGTGGTAGACACCCCTCAGCTGAGCAACAGCCACTCTGTCAAGGCCAGCAGCATGCCAAGTGAAGGTACACTCGGAATTCCCAAATGTTCTGTGTTTTACATTGTTTAATGTTTGCAGCTCTGTGAATTTGTCTTAAGGGGACTGACTGACCTACCCAAATTAATGAGGAACTCTGGTAAAGTAGGCCGTGAGTAGTGTGAATTTAGAGTATTTCTGAGAATTATTGACGGTTTGATTTATTTGTGAAAATGATTGTTATTACTGTTTTGCTGGAACCGTAGATAATTCAATTGTTAGATTGAACTGTGGAGGGTTTGGTGGTACTTATTGAGCAACTGTTGGCCCACTATAGGCATTGTTTATGTCTTGGTTTATTTAATTGAAGACATTTTGTTGCTCTCATCTCTTGAAGCTAGAATTTAAATTACAGTATGTCACCGCTTAACATGAGTTGTAAATGCAAATGCAATGTAAAAGGTTTGTGTTGTTTGTAAGCATTAGAGTAACAGACCTGTATTTGTGGTGAATTTTGCAAAGAGATCATTTTCCATCCAAAAACCTGTGTGTATATACATAATTGATGGTGTCAAGTTCTGCTTTTCCCACTTGGACAGATAACTTGTGTCCTGCCTCTGTTACTTTAGAACTTGTGCTCTACATTGAGACAAGCCCTATCAGTCTTGTGACAGGGAGTGCAAGAGAGGGACCTCTCCCACCCTTTTGATATATTGGGTTGTCTCTGATTGATATACAATATGTTCAGCCCCACGTCATTCGATACCTTGTTTACTGAACCTGTTGTTGTTGCTGTATTAGACACAGCGCCAATAGGTGGCTCTACCACTCTGACCCAGCAACACTGCCCTCTAAATAGCGAAACTATAAATAGGGCCCATTGTTTTACTTAATGTTTCTTTGTTGTTTTCATGTCAGATGTGGCACCAGTAGGGGGCTCCAAGGTCCACCTGAGCCCCGGCGTTGCCACCACCTCCAGTCGGCCTTCCCCCCCTCCTTCCTCTGCTGCTCCTCTCCTCCCTCTATCTGGAGGAGACACAGAAGACGACGAGGGCATGAAGCACCTACAGCAGGTAGGAACAACGGGAGGCACCTTCCAAGCATCTTTCACAGTGATATTGTATAAATGGGTGAACGGAACTCCAGTGGTAAAAGAAAAATATTTTTCGAGGTTGCAACTCGATTATTTTTGTTTTACAATAATCTATTGAATCTTACATTGAATATTCAAATAGTCTATAATCAAGAACACACTTTTCCCCTCAACATTCCAGTGTAACAAACTTTTTTTTTTAAACCAGTGCCCAAATGTACCACACAGTATATCTGTCAACTAAATATGACAACCCAATAAGCTAAATTAAACCTTAACCTTTTAAAAATGGATAAATAGATGTATATTAAATAAGAGTTATCTTGAATGAATTTAACTGTATTCAGTAATCTCTGTTAATGTACCTTGTGTTTCAGGGTCTTTCTTTTCTAACCATTACAGTAGCTTTGAAGTATAATGAAGGAATGTCCTTATATTGACATGATCTTGACTTAGGCTATGGATGCAGTGGCAATATCACTCTGGATAAGAGTGTCAGCTAAATATATTAATTGAAGGTCTATGGACTTGTCAGTTAAACTGATGATGATGTGTGTCTTTAGGAGGCAGAGAAGATGGTGGCATCATTGCAGGACACCTCGCTAGAGGAGGAGTGTTTCACCCAGGCGCTGCAACAGCAGCAGGAGAGCAGGAATACAGCAGCCGCCCTGCCGCTGTCGCATGAGGCTGCCATGAAGTGGTTCTACAAGGACCCCCAGGGAGAGATCCAGGGTACTGGCACAGTCACTTTTACACCCACATGTTCACACAATATATTCCTTGATAGGTACACACATGAGTGGATTTGTCTGGACTAATTGGAATGGGGTAGGCCTGAATTGATTCCCTACATTGTTAAATAGACCTATACAGGTACTAGCTAAAATAATGCAATGCACAACAAATTAAATTAAACTTGTATTCATTCGATATGACGATATACAGTATATCGTGGGGCGATAGAAAAATGTCTATTGTAGATATTTTCCTCTATCGTTTCTATTGCCATTGCTGCAAAAAAAAGCAGCAGAACAGTCATTCCTGACCCCACTTTATGTTCTCTACACGTGGACTGGAATACCAAACAAATTTGGAGCGAAACTCTGGTCTATTTGTTTTTGCCTGTTAAACAGCCGTTTTCAGTCGTGCTAATTGTTCCACTGATTTACAACCAGAAAAACGTTTTATGCGATGAATCATCAGCTCATCACAAGCGTGGCTCTTTATGTAATCTTAGTCTCCGTCATCATTTTACAGTAACCATCTGCTGATGATGCAGTTAACTTAGGAAAGGACTATCCACTAGGGATGGGCAGATCGAAACTGGTATCGATACTTCGATACTTGCATACAACTCATTTGGTATCTTATTAATTAATATATGGTTGTTTGTCTTCTTTTGGTCGTTTCTCTTCTGATACACTGCTGTAGTGTGTTTTAAATAAAAAGTACATTAATGTAACTTATTTGGGGTCAATTCTTAATGTAAACATTAATATTTATAATAATGCACCAGGTTAGAGGGTTCCTTGTACAATTTACAGCATTAGTTTTCTGAGAATCTCTTTCATATCCAAGAAAAATTGGTATTGTAACTGAAATATCCCAAACCTAATAGATATTGAATCAAATCAATTTGGGAAATCAGTGGCAATACTCAGCCCTAGAGGCATGTGGTTATTTTGTATAGACAAATTCTTCATAAAATTTACAGAAAACTATATAGTGATGTATATTGTTATCGTGATATGAAATTTTGAAATTGGTATTGTAACTGAAATATCCCAAACCAAATAGATATTGAATCAAATCATTTTGGGAAATAGGTGGCAATACCCAGCCCTAGAGGCATGTAGTTATTTTGTATAGACAAATGCTCACTATATCGCAGTGGTGGTCCGTCAGGGCCTTCAAGGTATTCAGTGAATACCCTGGTAGATTAGAGAAGTCATTGCCATTTTAATAATAAAAAATATTTATGATTATAAAGTTTACAATCATAACTATTTTTATAACTATTACATTTTTCTATTTCTAGTTCTATTTCACTACATTTCTTGAACGGTTTGACTAAACTACGCCTCCCTCCTTTGGTGGTGGATGATGATAATTATAGCAGTTACAGTGATCTCATTCAGCCCAGGGGATTCACTGAGCATAGTGAACACCCTGGCTGTACGGTATAATGCAGAGTGACAATAAAGCCAACCAATCAAAATGCGTTATGTGGTGGGCGGGAATACCGCAGGGTATTCAATGTTCATTTTAAGGTACTGCTGTGACGTTTTGTTAGCAAGGTGTGGTTAGGGTAGGAGAATGGAAAGAGGGGCAGTGTGGGCAGGGTCCTGTAGGGGCGCTAGAGCCCAGGGACAGCCATCCCCCTACTGAGAGAGAGAGACTCAACTGGGGCAGATGGGGCGTCTCGCTACAAGTGGTCGGCGACCGAGGAACGTGAAGGGTGAGCGCCACGTGTGCGCCTAGAGGCGAACCCACTGCAGCTGGATTGTTTTAAAATGAAATTTC
>OMOT01079602.1:0-13642 GCA_900312575.1 Acanthochaenus luetkenii
CTCCCCGTGTTCGCGTGGGTTTCCTCCGGGTGCTCCGGTCTCCTCCCACAGTCCAAAGACATGCAGGTCAGGTGAATTGGAGACTCGAAATTGTCCGTAGGTGTGAACGTGATTATGACTTATTTGTCTGTCTATGGGACGGCAGTGGCTCAGGAGGTGGAGTTCCCGCCCGGCAACCGCGGGGTCGAGGGTTCGAGTTCAGCTCCTCCCGGGGAAAACAACAAACTGTCGTAGGGTCCTTGAGCAAGACACCTAACCCCAAATTGCTCCCGTTGAGCGGGTTGGCGCCTTGCATGGTTGCCTCTGCAAACGGTATGATGATGTGTGGGTCGCTTTGGATGAAAGCATCTGCTAAATGCCATAATGTAATATAATGTAATGATGATATGTACTGTAAGTCGCTTTGGATAAAAGCGTCTGCTAAATGCCGTAATGTAATGTAATGTAATCTCCAAGAGCTTCTCCGCCAGCAGGGGGGACCAAATGGTGTTGAAGGCACTAGAGAAATCAAAAAACATGATTCTCACAGCTCCCTGTCCTCTCCAGGTGTGAGTAAGCCCTGTGGAGCAGGTAGATGATGGCATCCTCCACACCAATGCAAGCCTGGTACGCGAACTGCAGGGGGTCCAGGGAGCCGCAGACCAGGGGCCTGAGGTGCTGCAGAACCAGTCTCTCGAAGGTCTTCATGACATATAAGGCCTGTAGTCATTGAGAGCGCTGGGATGGCCTTTCTTGAGCACCGGGACAATGCAGGAGGTCTTCCAAAGCTGTGGAACTTGAGTAAAGATGTGTTGGAACACTCCTGCAAGCTGCCCAGCGGACACCTTGAGCACCCTGGGGTTGACGTTGTCTGGACCCGTGGCTTGGTTTATTCGGAGCTTGGAGAGCTGCCGTCTCACCTGGCTGTGTGTGATGAATTGGCTGAGGGAGGGGTGGGGGAGAGGTATGGGCAGACTGCACTCCTGGTACTGACGCTTCATCCATCTTGTTGGCCAGCGATCTCACGTTCCCCATTACCACCGATGAAAGGCATGGTTTGGATCTCCTATTCCACTCCTTCTCCCTCACCTTCAAACCGGCTCTCGTTCCCCTCGTTCCCTTAACTCTGTTGGTATTTCTGCCAGTGGAGCGGATTCTATAACATGAAGCGTGAGGAGCGCCGGACAAGATATCTTATATAGTCGACTGGTAGGTAAGTTTGCTCCCGGCAGTAACTCGATGGCACAATCATATGGACGATGGGGTGGCAGAGATAGAGCTCGACTCTAATTAAGGCCTCCCCCAGGTCATGATACTCCATAGGAATGGTGGACAGGTCTGGAGGTTCAGACCCAGTAGAGGTCATAGCCTATGATCTCTACTGGGTCTTAACCTCCAGCAAGAAGGTCAGAGAGTGCCCTCAACCTAGCAGGTCAGGGAGTGCCCTCAACCCATGTATTTGTGGATTTCATCCAGGGCAGTCTCTGCAGTTTGGCAGTCTTATCCAGCCTTGGCGTAACATTTCCATTAGGCATGATTAGAGGAAGATACAAGGGCCACATTCAGAGGTCTGCTTTATAAGTTGTGCTCCATCAACTTCCTGAAAAGTCTTGCAGTGATGGCAGATGTTCTGACTGAACTCAATAAATTCTTCAGAACAGGAAGACCACACTCCCAAAAGCCCATGCCATCATGATAATGTATGTCAAACGCATAGAAAGCCTCAATCGCTACCCAGAACAACATGCAGTTGCCACCAGCCAGGCAGAAGAAGTGATATAATATTGGATGTGTGCGTTCAGGGATGCATGAAGCTGGGGGCGGGAGGAGAACAATATGAAGCGATGAAGGTTGGGGTAGTAGTACCGGCAAGAATTTCAATCCACTTTCACCCCTGGTCATAGACCCATCTGTCGGCGGAAGAGCGGACCGCAAGCAGGTGCTGTGACAGAAGCTGCTCCAGCTAGCCACTTTGCCGGTGGACCAGTCAATATGGGGGTTGTGTAGACATAACCACGGCTGTCCGAAAACTATCGGGGCACTGGGAGAGGAGATTCCCGGTGATTCCCAGAGAGAATGGGATGCAATGGGACCAGTCCAATCTGTAACTCTGCCCAGGAGTCTCCCATCCAATGCATTCACATTCAGGGGGGTAGAAAGTGACACGGTAGGCAAGCTAGCCTGGGAAGCGAAATCCAAAAAGTTATCATCTGCGCCTGTGGAATAGTCCAGTGGGGGAAAGCAGAGAGGTGGCAGAACGGCTGGCAGGGAGAGATCCAGGAAAATGGAAAGGCAGGCAGGCAGGAGGGCAGGCAAGCAGGCAGGTAGATAGTGAACCTAAAGCACAAGGAAGCAGGGTTTAGAGGTATATCCTAAACAACACAGCATGGAAGCATGTGTGACAAGAGTAAGGGTCATGATCTACCGCAACACTGCGATAACGATCTGCCGAAGAGTGGACGGGAAGCCGGGGTTTATATACACTGTGGTTGATTAGCTTGATGGAAGGCATGTGTGTAGGTAGTTGAGCCCTCAGGTGATCTGGAGCCAGGAACAGATGGAAGCCACGCCCAAACACCAGCACATACACACACACCCACAGACAGACAAGGAGATACAGACAGGGAATTGCTGAAACACAGGGGAGAGGGAAACACGTAAATAACTGGTCACACAACTTCAAGCACACAGTCCATCTCAAACTGTAAAGATGTTCTCTGTTTGACAAACTGGGAAGAATGGAAACTGGTGGAAAAGGACACAAGTATGGCCGTGAAGTTATTGGATTTGTTTATTAGAATTGATCCTGACTTTCCCTGTATATCATGGAATTTTTAGATATATTCCAGACAGGGAAAGTCAGGGATATCAGGGAATTTTACATGGCCACATCTCTACAGTAAGCCCAACTGTATTAGAAACCAAACATTTTACCTCTACAATGTTTCTGAGGTCATGGAAGCAGTCTGACTTATTTATGGAAATTAAAGGAATTTTACATCAGGGGTAAAGGTGGGAACCCTAGTGACACAAAACATGCATCCATTGCTAATAGAAGACCCATGTATTTGGTGGATTTCATCCAGGGCAGTCTCTGCAGTTTTGTTAATAGAGACTGTTGCACCTGTTCATCCCTAAGGCCTTATCACCAATTTCAGGTAGGAACTCTACTCACGTTGCTTGTGCACAAACTTTTTTCATCATTTAAAATGTATTAAAATTATTTCTAGCAGCATTGGAACAATATATATTCCAGACCAGATTGGATCTCCACAAATAAGGTGATGCGAAAATGTATGTGATGAGTTTCTCATATCGAGGGCTTGGTGCAAATGGGGCTTCAGAGATATTTTATAAATTTTACAGGAGCAAACATTTTCATTGATTGTAATATTTCATTAACAACATATTTGAGCCATCTATACTTTTATAGAGATCAGGCTTCCAGGAATTCATATTTTAAAAGATAATTTAAAGAATAATAATAATTACATTTTAGTTAGAACGTCACTTACACCTTTTTTGCGTCCAAATTGTATTACTTTTTCTTTGTTCTTAAGGGCGTAAGTGACATTCAGAAAAGTGATACTTATACAGAGACAGAGAGTAAGAAGCCAAAATAAGTCACAATATTTCACACTCCTTCACCAAAATGCAACAACTTCCTGTCATTCTTAATAATAATTGACCATAAATTATGTTGGAAATCACATATAAATGATGTAAAATCGAAAATATCTCAAATCATTCTAATACTCAATAAAACCAAACTCCAAAACCAATATCCTGAACCAGAATTCACTATATACACTGTATTGTTCGCTCATAATACCATACATTACTTACTGTGTGGAGGTATGGGGAAACGCATATAAAAAAAACACCAATCACATTTTCATGCTACAGAAAAGAGCCAAATGAATTGTAGACCGAACAGATGATTATGAAGCAACAAATGCACTTTTTTATTAAACTATAGGCTTTAAAATTCGATGATCTAGTACATTTCAAAATCATACAATTAATGTACAAAGCATATAATAAGTTGTTTCTACATTGTGTTCAGAGGCTGTTCCAAGATCGAGAGAGCCAGTATGAACCGATCATTTCCTTGTTCTGTTTTCCATTACACTGACACTTTATTACTTATCTCTATAAATTCTAACAGAGAACCAAATGGTCAGATAGGAGACTCACCTTGCACGTAGTGACTGGAACTCCACTGATGTCCAGTGTGTCATAAGGTGAGTGTGGTGATGTTCCAGTCCAGCTCGTACTGTTCACAGCTGCTGTGTTGCAGGAGTCTAGATCTATTGACCAGGGGCACTGTCAGCCTGCAACTGTCTGCCAGGCTCCAGCCATAGGCTAGCCTCCTCTCTGCCACCCCAGGATCCCGACACCTATGATCTGGGGTGAAAACCTGGAACACGATGCTGACGTACACCCCGGCAAACAGCAATGACACCAGGCAGAGCAGCCGAATGCCCCAGCCTCCTTCAGGATGTCATCAAAGGTGGTCAAGCACAGGTCATGACAATGTGAGTTTGAGTGCAGCTCTCTCTCTCTAACCTTTCCCGTCAGTGGTAGCTTTTCAACCAACAAACCTGGTCAGGTCAAGGCAAAATTCTATTACATGTCTCATTTTAAAAAGATTCATGAAAACAAAATGAGTGCAAGCTGTGTTAGATGAACTCTTTAATAATTGAAACTCTTGATGGCACATCAATTCACAACAATACACCATAGCATCTCATTCTGCTGACTGTACTAATAAAAGTATTACAATTACACATTCAACATCAATATCACTAAAACTTAACAGATAAACATTACAGCAGATTCATATAAAACACTTTTTTATAGGTGGTAAGAGCCATAGACAAAATTGGTAACATAGACGGACACACAGGCCACATAGTTGAAAACAAAAATCAAGGGAGGTACCTACAGTATTTCCAACAATATCTCAACAACAGTGTAAAGTATCATTATTAGGGTTTTAAAATAACAACACTCTTGAAACAACAAAAATAAACACTTTGGTCACACATCTGTCCCAAAGGACACAGGAGGAGATCAGACAGTAGCTGGATCTTTGTTGGTCGTTACGTTGCTGGTGGGCAACAGGTTGGCCAATTGTTGGTTCTTCAGCTCAGAGTTCTCCTTGGCCCTGAGCACAAGTATAAAAATAGATAATGTATAAAAAAGATCTACTTATATACAATCAATGAGAAGGACATGAGTATGAGAAAGACAATATGTGAAAAGGTACATACTGTATATACTGTACATACCAGTGGCGAGTAATAAGCTATAAATGCAGTGCATGCCCATGGCATTTGAAAATGATGAGAGCATTTACATATTAAAATATAAATGTTAATTTCATTTTTGTAAATGTAAATGTATGATATTCTAATTAGCATAAGCAGCTCCAGAGGTCACCGCTCGCCATTGGTACATACACATATTCTACACGTGCACGTGCAAATGTGCCAAAGACACTTGATCGTCTGATAAAGAGCCTCCTGTTTTATTTTCTCGCTTTGAGTCTCTAGCAGAATAAGGAATCAGCCGAGAAGTCTCACCTGTCTGGGAACTCAATGTCATTGATAGTATCGGGTAGCGGCACGCCTCTGGTCTCAGGGAGCAGCAACACCAAACCACCAGCCAGGAATGCCAGGGACCCTGCACAAACAGCACAACAGATTGTTACCTGATGGTATTTTCTGTAAAGGGGGCTATTTTACAGATGGAATTAACACGCATCTCATATCCAGATTGTATAAATCTGGATTCTGATGTAACTGGATTATATTTACACCTGGCATTCAAATACATCTCCAGTATACACACTTAAATCTGATTTATCTTTCCCTCCCTCCCTTTGTTGCTAGTTTAATGACTTTTCAGACCCCCTTTGCAACTTCATTTCTCAAAAGTGAGTAGCAACAAATCGAGCTACTTTTTCAGACCATGGGGAACGATGTTAACCTGTTGACTCGTAAAGTATTTGGTGACAAATCCGTACAACTGACGCTGATGCACATACATTTGTGCTACTTGCTTGTCTAATCTAAAGAGGTCTGATGATCACATTGCCTCCCATACACAGTGTGACCCCTCGCAAAGAGCTTGAAGCTGTAGCACATTTTATGATATAGAAAATATTTGTATGATATAGAATTAGCGCATGATGTCATCTGGTGATTTCTAATGGCTTTTGAGCATACAATAGCTACTTTCCTTGGAAGAAAGTTGGCAACACTGGGTGTAAAGGGGGTCACTGGGACTCTATCTGTCACGGAAGACAAATAGCTGGAGTGTTCTCTATTGGAAGGCTTATGCTTCTCACACAGAAGCAGTTCAACAAAACAGGTTCGTTTGTGGTTGCCCCACTGGTTAGTGTGGTTTCTATGGCAGCTTTGAGGCATGATACAGCAAAATACATCAAGCCATTTGGATAACTGGAACTGTAGTAAAGATGAAATGTAAAGAAATTAGATATCATTTACCATTTAAAAACATTACACCTACTAATAATTGCTTGTATCAGAGTATGTTGTGTTGGAAGGTATTAGCTATTTTTAGTACCTTACTTACAAAATATCACCATGAAGAGGAAATCATTATCTATGAATTGAGCAAGAATATCAGGTAAAATGTGTAGTTTTTACAACATGGACATATAGCATTTTGGAATTAATCATTTCAATGGCTTACAGTATCTCAGCTATTCAGCGAGAAAGTCAGCTGCTGCACAGACGGCACCAAATGTTCTCACCCCATAAAAATAGGAAACCCACCAAAGATGATGAGAGGCAGCTCCAGCCAGATGACAGCCAGTCTGTAGAGCAGAAAGGGAGCTATGATGCCTCCAACATCACATAGAGTAGAGCAAACTGACACTCCCAGGTTCCTACAAACAGGAGAAGACTGGGTTAGCTTATCTATTTTCAAGTAATAATCTGCAACATTTTTATATAAATAAATATCCTTTTAGCAACTCTCTATCACTGATTGCTATAACACAATAGTGATTGAACCTATAGCCAGTTCATGAAACATTTACTGTTCTTAATGCCTGATATCAGCTTGGTCTTACAGGAAGATATGTGTTTTTAATTGTGTGAACATTACACAAATAAAATAAGATCCACAAATAAATAATATGAATGTTACACAAATTAAATAGACACACAAATAATTGCTTCACAAATCAGTTGTTTGCATGTAAGCATCACCTGGCACATGTGGAATCGCTTGCATTTATTTGTGGATTTGTAAGACAATCCTACCAGCAAGACGGGCAAACTGATCCACAAATAGGTGTTTTTTCCCACTGAGTATACTCCAGCCAATCAGATTTGAAGCTATCCTTTGGCTAATGTCCACATTACTCCAACCAATCACAACACCTATTTGAACATTTCAACAAAGGGACAGAGTTCTGTGGAATTGACAGACCCGTAAAGCTGGGTCCGCCCCCAGAAGTGCTAGTGCCCCCCCACTCGTGCCCAGATATAGTCTGAATTATATATTTTTTGTAATTACCCCAAATTTCTGTAAAAAAAATTAAAATACTAACTTCATATTACTTATAAATGAAGACATAAATGAAGACATTAAAATTGAGAAACAACGGTGTGTTTATGATTGATGGGGATCTGTTGTGTGTATGTGAACAACAGCCTATCTCTGTCGGAGGCAGCCGTACTGAAAAAGGAAGTTATGCCAAGTAGCGGTTACCGCGCAATTTCAGTTGGGAGTCGAGCTGAGCTAGCCAAGCTGTTTTTCCCAGTGGGATTGCTTATATCCACATTATTGACCGAGGTGGAGAACACATGGGGCCAGGGAGATGAGGTGCGGGTCAAGGCTACTGGGCTACTTCATGCCATATCGCAATGCAACGTTTTGTCAATTTTCGAGCTACGAAGACTATATGTACTAGAAAATATGGACTTCTTCACTGCGGTTACACTTGTGAACAGTGCATCCAAATGCTCACAGAAACTGCGCACAGACAATTAGTTTACTGACCTATGGGAACTCTGCGCTCCGGCTCCAGCCAACGCAGAGGCTGTGTTTGCGACAGGTCCCAGCTGTCAGCACCTGCCGTGGTCGGCTGCTTTGCACTTCTGATGTTCTAGTTAAATGTTGTGTTTGGCGCTCCGACGAACAGCAATTCTGAGTATTCTGCCTTCTTGGAGACCTTGAATGGATTCCTGTATGGGCTCCTGTAGGGGACGCCGTAGTTTTGCTGGGAGACTTCAACGCACATGTGGGCAACGATGGAGACACTTGGAGGGGCGTGATTGGGAGGAATGGCATCCCTGATCTAAACCCGAGTGGTGGCTTGTTATTGGACTTCTGTGCTAGTCATGGATTGTCCATAATGAACACCATGTTCATGCATAAGGATGCTCATAAGTGTATATGGTACCAGAGCACCCTAGGCCAAAGGTCGATGATCAGTTTTGTTATCGTATCATCTGATCTGAGGCCGCATGTATTGGACACTCGGGTGAAGAGAGGGGAAGAGCTGTCAACTGTTCACCATCTTTCACCAGGCCAGGGAAGCCGGGGAAGCCTCTGGACAGACCAAACGTATAGTGAACTGGGAACATCTGGAGGAGGCCCCTGTCCGGGAGACCTTCAACTCTCACCTCCGGCAGAGCTTCTCCGACATCCCTGTGGAGGTTGGGGGCATTGAACCAGAGTGGTCGATGTTCAAGGCCTCCATTGCTGAAGCTGTGGCTGGGAGCTGTGATATAAAGGTCTTAGGTACATCAAGGGGCGGTAACCCTCAAATGTCCTGGTGGACACCGGTGGTGTCGTCTGACTGAAGAAGGAGGCCTTCCGGGATATGTTATCCCGGGGGACTCCGTGGGCAGTTGCAAGTGACAGAAGCGAAGCAGCAGGTGTGGGAGGACATCAGAGAAGCCATGGAGAAGGACTTTAGGTCGGCATTAAAGCGTTTCTGGAAAACCATCTGGCACCTCAGGAGGGGAGAGCGGGGAACCATCCAAGCTGTGTACAGCAAGCAGGAGACGCTGCTGACCTCAACTGGGGATGTAATCGGGCAGTGGAGGGAGGGACTCGGAGTAGAGCCGCTGCTCCTTTGCGTTGAAAGGAGCCAGTTGAGGTGGTACATCTAGCTGGGAGGAGACCATTTTCCCAACCAATTGTTTAACAAAACCTTGTAAGTTCGCTTGATTGGTCTATTCAGTGAATTTCTGCATTGTGAATCTGCTCCCCACGTTTTAACTGTAACTTACTGCATTCAAATAATTTTAGGTTTAATATATCGGGACATATTAAATCTATCCGAGACTAATTTGCTTAGTATGCAGGACGGAGCGCCTTAGGCGTTCCTTTGTGCCTACAGCCATTGGACTATTCAACACGGTCAACAACCGACCAGCGACTCTATTAGTGATTAGTGATACATTTGTACATTTGTATAATGCATTATTTATTATTATGTATTAATTATAATAATATAATAATTATAATAATTATATATATAGTTATTGTTAACTTTTACCTGTGTTTTTTATTTTCCCTACTGCCTTCCCCATTTCTGGCATTGTTCTGCCAATTGCTGCTATAACACCTGAATTTCCCCTAGGGGATCAATAAAGTGAAATCTAATCTAATCTAATGCAACCTCAGTATAGTTACTATGCGTCAGTGCTGCACAAATACAATATCATATCGGATTATTAAAAACATTAAATAATAATTGTGCTTCCCCATGCACTTCATATGCCCCCCTTAAGACTGAGCCCATGCGACGGGTCTGGGAATTGGAAATACAGATTGAGAGTAGAAAAAAGTGAAAGAAAGTAGGAGGAAAATAATGGAATAAACAGTAGCCTAACAAATGAAAAATGTACCTCCATGTCAGGATCACTCTTGTCTGACCACCCACAACTGATTACAGTGTTTCCCACAGATTGACAATTTACTTTTGGCGGTAGTTCAATACGTTCAGAACTCAGCTGCACGGTTACTCACCCAATCCCGCTCTAGAGAACACATTACACCCATCCTTCAACACCTTCACTGGCTCCCAATTCAGCACCGAATCCATTTCAAGGTCCTCCTCTCACATACAAAGCTCTCAATAATCTTGCCCCCTCATACCTGACAAACCTTCTCCATCGCCACACGGCCCACCCACCACCTCAGATCATCTGATGCCAATCTCCAGACCCCCATCACCAGGAGCAAGCTCCGCACCTTGGGGGAGAGAGCATTTGACATCGCTGCCCCAACCCTCTGGGACTCCCTTCCCTCACCAATCAGAAATTCTGACTCACTCCCTTCATTCAAAAACAAACCCACTTTAAAAAAACAAACTACAATATCGACTCCCACAGCCTCTCGAGATCTTAATGTAACTTTTTACCCTCATTTATCATCACTTAGCTTCACTCTTTATCAAACCTTCCTTTCCACTGTAATTTAGATTTCATATACTGTAATTTAGATTGTATGTGTTGTTTTTTATCTTATGTGATTTTAATGTAAAGTGTCTGAGTACTGTGAAAAGCACTATACAAATCAAATGTATTATTATTATTATTTATTACAGTGACAGCAGTGTTTCCAGTGGAATCCAATGGTAAACAGGGGGCAATATGCCAGTCTTTGCACTGCATTCATGTTAACTCTATCTGTGTTGAGCAGTTTTACACATCTCTGATTAAAAAGTGTTAGGCTACCGTTTACAAATACCGTTACAAACGCATGCGAGTTTGGAGCAAATTTAGATTTTCACAACGGGAGGCTCTGTCAGATTGAGTACAACACTACTGGTCTACTGGTCTGTGCATCGCCAAATGACAGACATGATATGATGCGCACATTAGGCAAATTAAAGATTGATTTAGAAACATTTCTAAACATTGACCAACTTTTTATTCTGTGGCAGCTTTGTGGAGGTGCGCCAGAGATGAGCTTATGTATAGGAAACACTGGGGTTGTTCTCTGTTCTGGTTATCCCACCGTTCCCTGGCATCAAGGCTGGTTTGTATGAAAGGTATAAAAACATGACAGCAGAAGAGGTGTGTGAAGTTGCTCAAATCTGGGATTTCATAGTACATCTTGGTTACACTCTCACATCACACCAGAGGTGCTCAACCAGACCCTGCTCCAGGCATAAAACATATTTGTGCTTGTTTAGGGCCACACATCTCTGTGGTCCATCATGGGGCCACATAATGCAAGGATTTTTTTCATCTCATTACCAGAATATAGGTTATCTTCCGGTAGGCTCTAAGCTCTATCATTGACAGAAAAGCAGGAGAGCCTGACCCTGTTGTTTGGGGTCATTGTCCTGTTGGAACACCCAACTGCGTACAAGACCGAACCGTCTGGCTGATGACTTTAGGTTTTCCTGAAGAATTTGGAGGTAATCCTCCTTCTTCATTATTCCATTTACTTTCTGTAAAGCACCAGTTCCACTGGCAGCAAAATAGGCCCAGAGCATAATACTACCACCACCACGCTAGGTATGGTGTTCTTGGGATTAAAGGCTTCACATTGTCTGCTCCAAACATATTACTGGTCATTGTGGCCAAATGGCAATTTTTTGTTTCATCTGACCACAGAACATCCCTCCAGAAGGCCTTTTCTTTATCCATGTGATTCAGCAGCAAAGTTCATTCGAGCCTTAAGGTGCCGCTTCTGGAGTAAGGGCTTCCTTCTAGCCTCTCAGCCCATGGTGATGTAAAACACACTCGACTGTGGACACCGGTTTTCTATCAGCTTCTAATTCATTGCTTTTTGGTGGTTCTTGGTTGACTCTTGACCATCCTGACCAATTTTCTCTCAGCAGCAGGTGATAGCTTGTGTTTTCTTCCTGATCGTGGCAGTGACACAACTATGCCATGCACTTTATACTTATAAACAATTGTTTGTAAGTTGAATTATACATGAATACATGTACAAAAACAAATGATACAATACAAATATAACAAAACGGAACAAGAGACTACTATCCATACATCAAGAATCCTACTGAAATCTTTTACAAAACTTTTTTATTTATTTATATCTTTTTTAAAAGAAGCTATAGGTCTATATAACTGTAGCTGGTTTGAAATGGCTCCAATTGACTTTCCTGACTATGATCCGCTTTTTCAGATCCATGCTGAGATCCTTAGACTTTCCCATTGTAGCATTTGTGGCTTAGTCTAATGAGTATCAAACTATCCCTATTTAGGCGGCATGGTGGCTCTGTGGGTAGCACTGTCGCCTCACAGCAAGAAGATTGTGGGTTTGAATCTCCACCCCGGTGCTTTTTGTGTGGAGTTTACATGTTCTCCCCGTGTTCGCGTGGGTTTCCTCCGGGTGCTCCGGTTTCCTCCCACAGTCAAAAAAGAAATGCAGGTCAGGTGAACTGAAGACTCTAAATTGCCCATAGATGTGTTTGTGTGCAGTATGGTATATGTATGATGTAGTGTAGTGTATATGACGCAGTGGTGGGCCGTCAGTGCCATCAGGGCCTTCTCTTTCTGGCCAAGCAATAGTCAGAATCAGACAATTATATTTCCTAATATCATATATATTTTCATAAATGCGACTAGAGTGCGCTGCTGTTCAGTGCGGCTCATATTAAATATGCTTTTATCCAATCAGATTTTTTTCTGTGTTGTCTCCGGGTAAAAACCTCCAGCCTTACGCCTTCAGAATTTCGACTGAATCCGTCTGCTGTTGAAACGAATGGGGACGATATTGTAGATTGTCATATTTTTTAACCAATATTTTTTAACCAATCAGATTTTGAGTTTGCGCTGCTTGGCGTATTATTTGAGATGCCAGAGCCTTCTAGCTGGCCTAGCTGCCTATGTAAGCATCTTGCATCTGTGGGAAAAATGTTGTCCAATCAGAGTGAACAGAAGCCCAGCTAGCTAGCTGAAGTCCAAGTAGCAGTGACACTTTCATTTTGTTTGCTTTTTGGATTACTTCAGAACAAGACACTTGATATATGAGTTTTGTGACACTATTGAGAAGGAGAGGGAACGATTTGATGAAATGTATCAGACTACTGTGCGCGAAACAGGCGCACAACATGCACAGAGAGGCCAAGCGCAGGGGGATATCCGCGCAAGTTACCAAAAACTACACAGTGACATTTTGGACTACATTGTCGGCCAGATAAGGAACAGATTTAACCTCTTCCACCCTAGGGTTCTGGGAGGGTATGCTCACCTGAATGAACGTACCCAAACTAAAACAAGAATAGCTCCACATCTATCAGGTCTATATGCATGACCTTGACATTTATGGACAGACAAGAACTTATAGAATATATTCCCAGTATCAGTAACCTTCTGACTGTTAGTATGCCAGAGTAAACTTAGATAAACCAAAGGAGAATTTTAGATTTTTATCCTCGCCTAAAGTGTTTTCTAAATTAAACTGTGGATAACACCATGATAGCAATGATCCCATGTAGAAAGATGTCACTGAATCTATTCAGTAACTCCTTGACTACAACTGTACCAAAGCACATTGAAATACAACAAAGCATATAGGTTCTACAGCGGTTTTAGTGATGATAGTACTCTCCATTTTGGCCATTTGGATACCCAAGGTACCCAAGTGTGCCAAATGGGTTTTTTACCTCTTGGAAGGGAATCTGGCTGCAAAA
>OMOT01079604.1:0-15559 GCA_900312575.1 Acanthochaenus luetkenii
GCTGTTGACCATCAGCTGCTGGTTGCTGGCCACCACCTGGGCCAACAACGTTCGGAGATCTCCGTCCATAGTTCGTCGGTGCGGGGTAAACTTGGTTTAGTATGCCCGCATTCTCCACCATATGTGGCACACCTGTCTCATTTGAGTGTCCACCGGGCCGGAAATAACAAAGTCTCTCACACAGTTCTCTCTCTCTCTCTCTCTTCTCCTTCAACTCCTTCCATGGGTCACACACCCCTTCCTCTGCGCTGTCCTGCCTTTTAAACCATGCCGCTCTCTTCCCTGATTGGCCCTGCCTGATCTCCCTGATCTGCTCAGCTGGGCCCCATCAGTCACTGATTGGGGCGGACGGCCGTCTCTGGGCTTTAGCGTCCACGTAGGGAATGGCACGTACCTCCCCTCCTTTACCTCTCCTCTCCTAACATCCCTCCGTCTGCAACAACTTGTACACTCAGACAGACATGATCAGCCACGCACACACTCATACAGATGGTAGAAAAGAATGATTAGACATGTAACAACCAGGAGGCAACCCTACGCTGGGTTCCCAATGGCAGATTTATATGTTAATACTGTCTAAGCTGAAGTAGGGGGAAGACCGTGCTAAGGTTGGTTATATGACAGTGAGAATAAATGTTTTGAGTCTGGATTTCCACAGAACTAGCCTCCTTAATTGTAAGAGAAAGCTGGTTCCAGAGAAAGGGAGCTCGATAGGAGAATGCTCTATTGCCTGCTGATTTTTTCTTGATTCTAGGGACAGTAAGGTACCCAGCGTTCTGCAATCGCAGGGCACGAGGGGGAACATAAGGAATGATAAGGTCAGATAAATATGATGGTGCAAGCCCATATAATGATTTATATGTCTATATAGTCTAACCTGGCTTGAATTGGAAGCCAGTGAAAGGAGGTCAGGATGGGTGTAATATGGTCAAATTGTTTAGTTCTGGTTAATATTCTGGCAGTAGCATTTTTGAAGTTGAAGATTTTTGATAATGCAATTAGGTAGGCCAGAAAACAAGACATTACAATAATCAAGTCTTGATAAAACAAAAGCATGTATTAGGGTTTCTGCATCCGCCATATTTAATAAAGAACACATTTGTGCAATATTGCGGAGGTGGAAAAATGCTATCTTTGTGATATCCCTGATGTGGGAGTCAAATTTGAGAGCTGAGTCGAATGTAGCACCAAGATTTTTAACTCTGGGTGATTGAGCAGTCTCCAAAATGTATGGTGACATCAGCAAGGCGAGATAGTTGTGTTTTGGGGCCAACAACTGAGTTTTGTTGGCATTTAGTTGAAGAAAATTAGTTGACATCCATTTTCTGCAGATAGTCACACTTCTCATTTGGCTTAATCGGTAGGTAAATTTGGGTATCGTCTGCATAACAATGAAATGTAAGCTTATAGCGAAAATTGCACTGAGAAGCAGCATATAAATAGAGAAAAGCAGGCCTAACACTGAACCTTGTGGTACACCAAAGTTAACTTTGGAACATTCTGAGATTATGTTGTGTGAAACACTATGCATTCTATCAGATAAGTAGGATTCAAGCCATAAAAGCGCAGGGCCCCAGATGCCAATGTGGTTCACTCAGCGGTTTAGAAGTATATTATGATCAACTGTATCAAATGCCGCGCTTAAATCAAGTAGGATTGGAATAGAGGAGTCTGAGTAAGTCACCTTTGTTAGAGCTATCTCGGTGCTATGGAGAGACCTGAAGCCAGATTGAGACGGTTGAAAAGGACAATTGGAAGACAAATGGTAAATTAATTGGATAGCTACTATTCTTCTCAAGACTTTAGCGATAAAGGGGAGATTATAAATAGGTCTATAGTTGCAGTAGTCTAGGCGAGAAATGACAAATGTTTGGACCAGGAGTTGCGCCGTTTCCCTCATAAGGAACAGGCGGATTCTGCTGATGTTGTAGAGTGAAAACCTGCAGGAACGGGTTGTCGCAGAGTAGGACAGCCCACTGTCCAGAGTCACCCCAAGGCTCTTGGCAGTCAGTAAGGGCAACACAGTGGTGTTCTCAATGGTGATGGAGAAGTCAGTGTGAGGGCAGTTTTTTCCAGGGAGAAAGAGTAGCTCCGTCTTGTCAAGATTGAGCTTGAGGTGGTGCAGAGACATCCAAGCACTAACGTCGTTAAGACATGCTGCAATGCGGCCATCAATTTGTGTTTCTAAGGGAGGGAAGGAGAGGTAGAGTTGAGTGTCATCGGCGTAGCAATGATAGGAGATAGGTGTCTATTAACATGAATTAAATCAGAGTACTCTATTTGTTACTTATGCTGACACATAAGCACATAAATATGGAAATATATTGAATATTCCAAATGGATATTGGAAATAAATGTGGAATCTAAACTGGGATTTGGACTTGGATAGGTTGAGGTGTTTGTTTTGCGGTGTTCAACAAATGACTGAAGTTGATAGTTTTGTTTATGACAGATTTGAAATGAAGCTTTGCGATGAATGTGGTAATCACAACAATATATTCTCTCTGAAATGCTACAATCAAAATAGCAAAGAAAAATAAATTATTAGTATGCATACACCTTCAGCAGCCGGTATGTTTGAGCCATTTCTTAGAATCAATGAAAGTCTTTGAGGCAACAGAGATTTGAAATTCATTCCATTTGAAACTAATTCAATTAATTCAATCGTTTCCTTCAATCCAAGTATTTGCCAGATAAATTGATGATTGATTCTGCTACAGTTGTGATCCCCGTCTAATTGGGGCGGCTGGTTAATAGATTTGCGGGAGGCAATTGTACGTACAAAACAGCCATTGAGATAAGGTCTGATGATTGCGTTCATTGGAGGGACTGCCACCTTCTCTGCTATTTAACTCGCTGAATGGACTGCGCCTCCTCGCCGATCAAGCAGCCGGGCAGCAATTTGAAGCAGAAGAAAAAGCAATTTCACAACAAAAAGTAGAGAGGGGAGGGAAAGGGAATGGGGACTGACAACAGAAGACACCAGTGTATTAGGCGATGTGCTGCTAATACAACACACACAAAAGGCACATTTTCTTTTCCCTCTTTCCTCCCATGTGTGCTCTGAAATTGATAAGATACACAAGCACTAGACACCGGGCTTTATGTCCCAGAAACCTTTGCGGTTGGAGAGGGATGAGGTGTGACATTTGTGTAATGGAGACCAGGGTGTTTTTTTTATTTATTATCTTTGCCTTTATGGAGTTTGATGTGAGACACAGATGTGTGAGATTCTCTCTCGTCTCCTGGGAGATCGAGCTTACACACAGAAAGAAGAAAGGTTTTTAATCACTTTGACCATTATACCGAAGCCTATGAAGAATGTTTTATTCCTTTTCATTTGTTTGTTCCGCGCCCTGCCATCGTTAGAGAGGCGGCGAACGAGGCCACTGTGGTCTGTGGCCTGACTCAGGAGGAAAGCACATGACACCAGCAACTGCTATGCCTGTATTGTGTCGCGGTGTTCTAACTGGGAGGCAGCCACCGGAAGGTTGAAGGACCGGTTGTTGGTTGGCACAAGCTGTCTGCCACTTGGTAGTTGGCACCAGTTGGCTCTTCCCTGTACTCCTATACTTCCCTATACTGTTGTCTGTCAAATACTAAATACATTTAGCAGCCTGCATTCTGTCCAGAGCAAAACAAGAGAACATAGGGAAGCTGTATAACCTCAAGTATCTGCTCCTACAGTGGACAGACACAGTGTACAGCAGATAAGAGGATCCTGTCCTCTCCTGCTTTCCACGTCTCCAAATGGAAAAACTGCTTGTTTGTGCTCTGGAGGAAATCATCTGTAATAAAGAGCAAAATACTGGACAGGCGAGTAAAACTGCATCTGTAGATGGAAACAACATTTACCAACTCAATAAATATCACAACTGTAGCTCTCTCTCTCTCTCTCTCTCTCTCTCTCTCTCTCTCTGTCTGTCTCTCTGCCGCTCTCTCTCTCTCTGCTTTTTTCCCCTCTTAATTTCTGGTTTTCAATTTCAATTGGACTCTTTATTTTAATGATGTATTTATTTATCTTTGTGAATTATATGTTCCTATTCTTTTTATACTCTAGACGAGCATACAAGCATTTCATTGCACTGTTTACCCTATGACAAATAAACACACTTGAACTTGAACTTGAACTTCTCTTGCTCTTATAGAGATTCTCAAGGGAGAACAACACAGTATGAAGATGTATTGGTTCGATGGAGACCAAACACAATCAAGCACTTCAATTGATCAGGCATACCAGAGGAAACCACAGTATGATTAATTGAAGAGCCTTTCCATTGGTCCTGTCAAGAGGAACTGCATGGGGACGGTGTTCCTGGTTGATTATAAATGGCCTTGACCTGTTTAAAAGAAAGGAGAGGATACTCTAAACTCCTGGGCTACTTTATCATTTGCTTCATGCATCAATGGGATGGGTTTGAATTCAGCAGAGGACTGGGCAAATACAATAGTCCAGTCATTTTAAGGCACATGAGATCAAGGATGTTACTGAAGGATAACCCCAGAATGATTCTTTTCCAAACACTTATTTTGTTGCTGCCTATGGCTTCATCCCACCACAGTTATATGTCTTATTTGACCATACACATTTACAATATTGTGTATTTGATGAGCTGCATATACGTTTTAGTTGTATTTATTTTTTCAATATTAACTGTAGGTAAAAAGGTTTAAAAAAATGTTAGCTGTAAAAAGGAATGGAAAGAGTGCAGCCTGTCTGATGGTGATGAATACTTGAGCTGCATGTAGGAAGTGTTAGGTGTGGACTCTCCATAGGTAGCTTGATCTTTTGCTTTCCCAGAGGGAGGAGCCTTAAGCTCATTATTATTAGCTTCATAATTTCAAATGGTGGACCAGATGCCAGAGCGGGAGGGGGCCCAGCGCACCCAACAGGGATATGAGGTACTTGATTGGTCAGAAGGAGAAGAATGGTCTGGAGGTCGAAGGGTAGATTCTTCCGGAAAGGAGACACCATCTGCTGACTGTCTTTCTTCTCACTGTCTCTCTGACTTTGCATCGTCTTGCTGCCATAAAGACATTGAGGACACGATGCTCCTCTTTGTGGATTTAGACATTCAGCTACAATGAAAGGGATTTGCTGCTTCTCGGGATATTAGGGTTATAAAATGCCACTATGCGCTGCTTGTTACATGCCTCAAGTATTGCTATATATGTGAATTTTGCTACTGAGGGTTAGACAGGTATATTGGGCCGATGTTCAATAAAAAAAGTAAAAAATAGGATATTGGCCAGTCATGTGGTCCACTTCTAATGTGATAGAGCAGCACGGCAGCTCAGTGGGTAGCACTGTCGCCTCACAGCAAGAAGGTCATGGGTTTGAATCTCCGCCCCAGTCCTTTCTGTGTGGAGTTTGCATGTTCTCCCCGTGTTTGCGTGGGTTTCCTCCGGGTGCTCCAGTTTCCTCCCACAGTCCAAAGACATGCGCTTGTGTGTGTGTATGTATATGATGTAGTTAGTATATGATGTATGCATGACATAGTAGATTGTGTATTATGTAATTAGTATATGTAGTGTATGTATATGATGATGTATGATGATATATAAGTCGCTTTGGATAAAAGCATCTGCTAAATGTCGTAATGTAATAGAGGTTCCTCCCTGACCACAGCTACAGAAAACCTGGAAGACGTGAGATTTTCTTTTCTTTATTAATTTAAAGCATCATTAACGTTTGGTAGAGGTTTGGGTTGTGTAGTTACCTTGCCATGATGTAACTCCAAATATTGTTGAGATAAACTTGATAATCCAAAACTGTGTTTGTTTCTCTCCCCAATTAGGTTGTTTCTTACACGCGCAATAACAAACACGGTGATTCAATCTCGGATCTCCATTGAATAGGTGGAGTGGGTCATTCTGCCTTAAAGAGCTGCTACCCCTAAAACCCCTAATTTTATTAATATGGGTTTCAATGGTTCCAGTGGTCTAAATGCCGTTTCAGAGGCTTTTACACCCTGACAAGAATAGAATTCTGGTCATTTTTGGCATGAAAATGATGACATTTAAACTACAATTTTAAAATATGGGCTAGTGGTGACTTCACTGTAATATATCGGTATTGTATCGGCCTTCAAAAACCCATATTGGACGAACCCTAAACACTATTATCTGGTGAAAACCTCGTATCTCCAAAATGTCAACTTTTCAGGAGCTAATATTACAGCCTTGTTTTAGCTTGAGTTCATCCAATTAATTTTGAAATGGTTTCATAAGCCCAATGATCATAAACATGTCTCAACCCACAGATGACCTTCTAATCCTTCAGTTGAAGATAAAACATGAACATCACCAACACTGAAGTTGTACGATTCTCAAAAGACAACAGCGATGTAAAGAATGACCCAGCTTTTACACTCCTCCAGCGTTATTGGCCCTTCTCACAAAGGTCCTGCATAGCTCTGTACATAAATTGGATAGCGCTGCTGCGTGTTTCTCTTCTCTACCATCATACCCAATTTGTAATAGGGCTCCCAGTGGATCTGAACATATACATATAAATCAATTTTAAAATGTAGGAAACCCATAAGCTACTAAGAGAGTGTAACCTGACAGCAGACACAGTGTAGCCATTATACAGCGGCTCCATGACAGCAGCTCGCCAAATTAGCTTGTTCTCCCATTTTCCACAGGCCAAGAGTCTCTGCAGCCGAAGAAGGTTTTTCCTTTGTTATAGAGCAGCAGCCTGCTCTGTGGAAATCAACACAAGTTGGACAACGTGCACTTATGAGACATCATGGGAGCAGATTCTGAATCAGTGAGAAGGAGCATCCACAAGGAGAAAAGAGTCACCCACTTTGATAAATAGATCCCATTTCCGGTTTGATTTATGATACCCTTCCATGTTTTGTGCAAAATGTTCTTAAAGCCTGCCCCCTTGTGTAAATTACATCGAGTGTTTTTGCTGATGCCAGTGGAGGACTTTTACTTGCTCTTTTACTCTGTCATGTGAAAGCTGGTAGACGTAATGGAAAGAATTCAGAAAGGAGGAAACTGTTCCTAAAAAGTCCCTCTGTATCATTTCCTTTGACAGGAAATTGTGTCTTTGATCTAAGCCACCACACGCGTATGCAGCGCCGGCCCTGACATTTTTCCACTCTAGGCAGGATATAATTTTGCCGCCCCATCTAAGAAAGTTAATGCGCAATTAGTCACACACGCACACACACACCATTACGTGTTACAAAATTACAACAAGACGGTTAACAGAATCTCTCACAAAACTACAGCCATTCCTACAGTCACACAAACTATTGCACACTTCACAGAATAATATCCAACCCCCAAAAGAGTTTAGCATGTATAACAACAAATAGTGATTTAACACAAAATCATCAATTACATTCAACAAAACCAAGCAAGTGAATGATAATCACGAACCATATTCCAACCATAATTACTGACCTAATGCTACTATGAAAAACGTTCAAGCTCAAGCCACAAAGCCTGCAGGCCTACAGACCACCACATAAACAAGCTCAGCTTTCATTAGAAAAAAAGAAACCTACCTTTTTAAAACTTGACTCGTCTGGCCTTCATGGCTGCAAAGGTCTTAACGGCATCAGATAGGTTGATGTTTTGTGCCAGCTCGTGCTCAATAGAAAAAATGGCAAGTCAATGTAGTCTTTCTTGTGTCATGGTACTACATAGGTAGTTCTTTTTTATTAATTTTCATTTGGAGAAGCTGCGCTCTCCAGCAGCTACAGCTACTGGAAGGGTGAGAAGCACTCTTAAAGCCACAAAGGCGTTAGGCAAAGCAGATGCCACGTCATTTTCACAAATGTACCGGAGTGCATCCACTGTTTTAGTTCCAGTGTCCAGGCGTCTGCTCAAAGCACTTAGTTCTTGAAACAGCTCGTGGCCATTGAGATTTCTTAAATCTCCTTGTGTCAGGGCCTGTTCACGTACTGTGCATTCTTGGAGAACTGTCGTTGTGTCCTTGACTTTGATCAATGGAATATCATACAGGACCCCAAACGTGTTAAGTTCAAGTTCATTTATTTATATAGCCCTTTATCACAAGCATGTCTGTCTCAAAGGATGTGTTAGCGTGGAGCTGAGAAAAGTGCTCCTCCACTGACCAGGCACAATCAAGTACCTGGTTAAAGAAGGATACTCTGAAGTTTTGTTGAGGGTCCATTACAGGTTCATCGTCTCCCTTGTAGGAAAACATCCTCTTTTGGGGACGCACTCTGCCTCTGTGTCCAACTCTCTCAAAGGAGCTGTCCGTGCAGTAGCCCTGAATTCATTGTTTTGTTGCATTAAGCTGTGTCACTGCTTGTGGCAAATCAAGGTTTACAGCCTGTCGTTTTTTGCTAATAATATTAATCTCAAGGAGAATGTCATACCAGACAATGAAGGAGCATGTGTGTTTTAATTTCTGCAGCAATGCCTTCGCGCTCTAGGTAGCCGCCTAGTTAGCCTATATTCACCAGCCGGCCCTGCACGTATGGTCATCGCATGTGAGGTGTTGCTCCTTCCTATATTGTAACAGAGGAAATCTGACACGCCCCGCTCCGGCTCGTACAGCATGCCCATGTGAAAGTTGAACACTTCAGCAGCAGTGAACCACCTGAAACATGGAAAAATATATTTTAAACCTTCACTCTGGGGATGAGAAGTGCTGTGTACTTGATGAAGGCATGTGCCTGGGAAAGTAAGAGTGACATATTTGCTTGTTGTCCACCTGTTAGCAAGCAGACAGACAGGCTCCTTCACTTGCGTCATGCTTCCCCTGGCTGCAGGAGAGTGACATTAATGAACACTATTGACCGCGGACAGATTGAGATGGAGATTCACGCCTGCCAGGCTGCTGGGGCGTGCACACTGTACCTGGCTTAGTGTACGCTGTGGTGCATGTGTGTTCTACATTGACAGTGTTCAGGGTCGTTTTCATATGACGCATCACACATGGTGGCAGATTGAGTCGCAGACCAGTCAAGCAGGCACAAACCATGCAGGAGGGACTGGTTTACTGACGATATCACAGTCACAGGCAAACATCACATCATACATTGTGTGTGTATAAATGATAGCATTGTTCTTTGAAGTAGAGTCATAGGTCAAGTTGAATTTGAGAAGTATGATTTAAATGAACAAGGAATTTATGATGTGGAAATTGCAGTGAGGCTTTGTGGTATTGGAATTCTATGATATAATTCAGAAGGTGGAAACAGAAGGTGATTTGTTGTTTGTCACGGCTAGGTCGACTGCATTATCACCCCAGTATGCTACATGGGTTGGGGGGGGATCATTAATAATGTTAGCAAGGGCATCAAGACTAACGTGATCTATCTCAGGGTCAGACCTGACGCAGAGATAAGTCCCAGTGACGCCAAGGACCAAAGAGCTGTTAACTGCTACTGTACCCACACATATAGTGATCACTGGCTCTTTCCACAGAAGTAAATTAACAGTTGTGTAAACAAAACACAAAAGGCTTTCACTTTTCAGTGCTTGCATATTGAACACAGGGTCTGAGAGAAAGGCTTCAAAGCACAATTCGTCTCTTGTCAAGGTCAGAAACCAACAGACCTCCAGTGCCAGTCGGCCTAACGGCAGAACAACAGGCAGCTGTAGACAATCAATTAATTAGGCCGTGATTGGACGCAGGCTGCATTTTCTCTTAATAAATTGCGGCAAGCATGCAAACTATGCAGAACACTCACGTTCTGCGTAAGAGGCAGCGGGCCTGTTGTGGGGTAATTCTTGCTGTGTCGGCACACAGAAATGGCTTCTGGAATTCATTTGGGGTAGGTTTTCTGATGCAGTCTATATGAGTAGCCTGTGTTGCTACTGCTTGCTGTCTCATTTCTTTTGACCTTGGTGTCTTGTTATCCGGGCAGGGTTTTGCTGATTTGCTTCGTACAAGCAGAACATGTAAGCTGTTCGTGGGATGCACAAGGTAAGCAAAACTACAATTTGTCACTGTCATGCAGTTCTGTGATTAACTGTTTGTGAATTTATACTTGGTTTCTCTTGCAGCTCATGGCTTAAGCTCCCAAAGACAAAGCGGCAACAAATATGTTGGCTTCTCACAACTGGAAGCCAAACTAAGACTACTTTGTGGCAGATATCCCCAGAATGAATTCAGACAAGCCTCCACAGCTCCAGACTCTGCCCAGAGCAATGGCATCCACGGAGAGACTGTAGCCGGCAGCGGTTATAGCCAGGGGTTTTCCAATGGGGGCTATGCTCAAACTATTTCACAGCCAGCTCAAAGTGACCACGCTTCAGTTAGCTTGGCGCATCGGCGCAGTTATGGTTCGGCTGTAGTATCCAACCCTAGTTGGCGCACCAGCTCATATCCGGTGAACAGTCACAGGACACCAAATCAGAAGATAGTGCTTGGTCTGTCTACTTCTGTAGCTAGTGGAATATCTGTGAGTTATAAGTCCGGGCAGGGCTCCAAACGCCAATACCAGCACGACCTTGGTGATACAAGCAATCCTGTACTTAACAGGGGGAAGAGAACGGGGCCAGTTCAGATGCGTACTGGCCAGTATCTGTCACGCAGTGCTCACTCTGTTCGGAGTCCTACCTCCCACCAGTCTGCAGCACAGAACAAACTCCAGAAGCCCAGTGCTGCTACCAAAACACCAGCCTATGTTCAGAGCTCAGCTGTGCTATTTCCACGCAACGCTCCTAGAAGAGGCTTGATTAAATCCGTTGTTGCCATTAAACCGTCTCCTCGCCTGTTCACTGGAGGTGGGCATGTGCTGCAGCGAAACTCCTCACCGTTTGGAAGATCCTCGGCCAGTGTCCCTGCTCGTAGAATTGTCTTGCGTCGTACCTCTTTTCAAACATTACAGAAACCCTTGCGCCGTGCTTATGCCCAAAGAGGGAACACGATTGTCTATAACCCCAGCCATTCTAAAGCTAAAAAAACATACAGCAGCCAACTCATTGTCTCTGTGAACGGAGTAGGAAGTGACAAGCTCGGCTATACTCCCAAGGCAATGAAACCAGTCTCAAGCCGCTATAGCCAATCTGCATCAGTGTCGCCCTACAGAGGGGATACGGCTTCTAGCCTCCAGCATCCACGCAGTGCAAAGACGCCTAAAAGTCAGAAGTTCAGCTACAAACCCAGCTACACCTCCATTGCTGAGAAACTATTCCCCAACAGTGCAAGCTCCCAAGTCCCCTGGAATACCGGAAGCCTGACCCAGGGAGCTCACAACCTCCCTGCCTCTGGTCAAAGCCAGCTCCAGAGAGGGGGAGCGGGAACCTCGGCTCAGCGCTTTGCCCCAACTGTGACCCACACAATCCCTGAACGCTATGGTGGCTATGCTATCCGACGGCTCAGAGACCCTGTTGAGAACGAGGCTCCTGTCGGGACGCCGCAGCCCACCTGGTCGACCTACACGCCTCCCTCACGGCAGATAGCCTCTTACACTCAAAAGGCCCGGGGACTTCATCAGAAAATCCAATGGAAGAGGATGCGGGTAGGTTGTTAGTTGAGGTGAGCTCCTGAATATGTATATCTTGCTGAGGCCTATTTTCTAATTTCTTGTGTTTTTATAGGTGCAGCAGATGTCCTTGGACGATTTTTGACTGTTCAAATAAATGTCTTAATCCAAATTGGGTGTCTATGCATTTATCTAAGTCACTCAGATGGTTGTGTAGATGGCTGACTGCATGCTACCTTTATACAGTACATGTTGGCTTCAATCTCAAAGCTTGGATGTCTAATTGTAGACTGGGTGCCATCTAGTGTATAAAAGGATGTCCTACAACATTGTATAGCTGAACCAGACTAGCGCTAATGTGACCCTGTTTAATGATGGGTTTGCAATGCATGACTCTCGGGAACAGAATAAGAATCTGTTTCTGGCTCCTACGCAAGACTATTTGGTTAATGATCATTACAGAAATGGTTTCATTCCAAATGATGAGATGCATATAAGAAACATTTTAGTTGGGAGTCCTGAAAATTAGGATTCATCTGCAGTTTACTTTTGGGTGTAGCACTGTTCCATGAATTACATTTCTTGATAGATAAAATGTATTGAACATTTGCAGTGACGTGCGGTTCATGGTTGGTGAGGCACTGACTCCTTCAGTCAGATTTACAAATATATAAACCCAAAAGTGTAGCTTAATTCAATTGGCTACTGGATATTTCATATCTTATCAGCATTCTACACACACACACACACACGTAAGGTACGTATTAAAGGTACGTAAAGATAAGAAAAAACGTAAAGTCTTAAGAAGCAAAAGCTTGGGTTCGATCTCACGCTTCAAAACTCCTAAAGATTGTAAGACAAACGCGCTACCGCTCGACTACGGAGTCCTTACCCAATCAGGTGAAAATACTTCTATAAGTCAATGACTTCACTGTCGAGTAGTGTTTCGAGCGTTTCATGAAGCTTCGGCCAATTGTCTGTTTCTGAAAGCCTTGTTCTAGTCATCCCTAGAGATTCATTCATTCCTCTTCTACACTTGACTCGCCTGATGCCTCTGAGTAGAACAGCAGCAACAAGCACCTGTTGGCTCACGTACGCCCCCTTCAATTAATCAAAAATATTACTTCACCTTGTGCCTTTTCACTGCGGTTTTATGTCCCATCAGCAGACCTAATTATGTCACTTACGAACATTAATCTTTAATGGTTAAAGACAAGGGTCAGACTGTGGAAAATATATTGGCAAAAAATGTGTTATTTTTACTTGTCATGATGACAGGTGAGGCTCTGCCTCCCCTGACCGCACGTCCCTGAACATTGTGGTGTCATAAAAGCACAAGCCACTCAACAAGTGTTAAGTGTTTTTATGCTTTTGTGAATATCTTGGTTACAAAGCTTTAGCTAGCAAAACGGTTTTGCCTTCACGTGTGGAATTTATTTTGGCAATGCCAACACGGCTACTACAGTGCAGAGAAAGTCGTCATACCCTTTTGAAATGGTCAGTTTTCTTTTACAGCCTGAAATAAAAACGCACAAGTGGGGAAAATAACATTTCTGAAATTTAAAACTAGAATAAAGGGGTTGGAAAAGTCATGTCCCTTGACTAATACATGGGCAGGCACCTTTTGCTTTAATTACAGCCATCAGTTTGGATACGTCTACTAGCTTTGCCCAGTCTTCCTTGCAGAACAGTTCAAATTCTGTGGCGATGTCTATATGATTTAGGTCGGGGCTCTGGCTAGGCCACTCGAGCACGTTCACCTTCCTGTTCTTTAGCCACTGTCTTCCTCCAAGAATTTGGGTGTACTTGGCAGCATCCATTTCCCCTTCAATCCTGACCAATATCCCAGTCCCTGCTTAAGAGAAACACCCCCACAACATAATGCTGCCCCCACCATGCTTTACTGTATGGTATATTCTGGGCGTTTAGTTTTCACCGAACATTGTACTTGGCATTCAGTTCAAACTTGATCTCATGTGACCATAAAACTTTGCCACGTGGCATCAGAATCTTCTGTTATTTTGTATTGCGTAAACGAGATTTAGTGACACTTTATCAGAAGAGGCTTTCTTGCCAACCTGCCATACAGACCAGCTTTGTGTAAAGCTTGTGATTGTCACGTTCACATATCGACCAATCTCTACCATAAAGGCTTGTAACTCCTTCAAAGTTGCCATTGGCCTCTTGGTAGCTTCCCCGGTCACTTTTCCTGGCTCTTGTCATCCAGTTTGGAGGGATGGCCCAATCTAGGCAAGGTGTGGGTGGTGCCATATGCCTTCAAATTCGTCATAATACTCTGAACGATAGTTAAGCCTTTGAAATATTTGTATAACCTTCTAACTTGTGCCTATCCACAACTTTATCCCGGAGTCCTTTTGGAAAGCACCTTTCCAGCCATAGTAAATTATTTGCATTACCATTCACTACTAGGAGTGGAATCCTCAAGGAATAGCTGTTTTTATTCTGAAATAAACAACCACTACAAATGGTGTCAGGTAGAGGCCAGTGAGCTTGGTGTGAGATCTGGAAGGCGATTGGTTATACCTGAACAAGTTTATAAAGGTTATTTTGAGGGGACTGACTTTTCCAACCCTGTTATTCTAGTTTTTCAATTTGTATTGCTTAATTTTGCCTATTTCCCCCCCCACTTGAATGTTGTGAGGCAAAATGTGTAAATAAAGCTGAAGCAATATGGGTATTTTCATTTCAGGCTGTAAGACTAAAAGTCACTTTCAAAAGTGATTTTCTATAAATGCTATGTACTGAAAGCTAGCTAACAATACAGTAGTGGATCTATTCTTTGATGTTACTTTGATTGGTGAATTATGTTTTATTATTCCAGGACTGTAGTAAGTTCAACTACAACAGTTGATGCTACACACCTAGGTCGGTGCTGTGGGACTGGACAGCATTTGTACTGTGTATTTGTGTCGTACAAACAAGTAGAGCAAGGCAGTCCTCTTCCTGTTTTGGTTGAGGCCCCTCCTTTGTGCAGCAAGTCAGTCCGAATCAGAATTTGTTTTATTGGCCAATTATATTTGCACATACAAGGATGTTTTCTTGGTATACTTTCTCACATAGACACATCTAATAAAAAGTAAGTATAATAGTTATATAAATATAACCAAGTGTAGGAATAAAAATAAGTTTTAAAAAAATCGACAAATGTATGTTTATATATGAGTACGGAGTAGTGCAAGAATGTAAATATAGTATAAAATATATCATGTGAAATATCAAATGTACTGTACATTTATATATGAATCCAGAGTAGTGTGTGACGTAATATGTCTTTGTGAGTGTAACAGATCAGCTGTTCATGAGAGTCACAGCCCGTGGGGAAAAGCAGTTTTTGTGTACTACACATTCCGCCAAATCGTACCCGACACATACAATAAAGTACCGGTATCTTGTACATTTGTATATTGGATTCTGTATTTTTATTAGATTATATTGTGTGTGTGTGTGTGTGTGTATATATTGCTACTGATGCTGCTTTACAACATATTAGACCATATTGTAGTATGTGTGTATATTGTTAACACTGCATTGTTGCGGAGTCTTGCACTCAAGAATTTCACTCATATTTATACCTGTGTAATTGTGACATGACAACAAATCTGATTTGATATTTAAACACATAGAATAAACCCGTTTTCACCGCGATGGTCTCATTTTACCACAGCCATTATATCAGGCATAGGCAACCATGTGCCATGTGTCTACAGTATAACATCTACACAAATAACCAACCCATAGATGATGCCACTCGTCGTTTTATATATGCAGATGACCTATGCATCACCGCTCAAGGCACATACTTCAATAGTATTGAGAGAACGCTCACAGAGGCCCTCTCAGGACTAACAACCTACTATGAAGAGAACCATCTATGTGCCAACCCAGCCAAGACTCAAGTATGTGCCTTTCATCTGAGAAACAAGGAAGCCAAGCATCAACTGAACATTACCTGGTCTGGAACATCACTGACGCACTCAGAGTATCCTGTTTACCTCGGAGTCACACTTGATAGATGCCTCACCTTCAAGACAAAGGCAAAAGTGAGCACACGCAACAACATCCTGCGCAAACTCACCAATACCAGATGGGGTGCATGCCCCAAAACACTACGCACC
>OMOT01079612.1:0-13503 GCA_900312575.1 Acanthochaenus luetkenii
CGACGTGAGTCAGAGACACTTGGTGTTTAAAAAGCGCGGAAGCGATAGGATTGTGACGTGTCGAGGACGGCGTCCGTGTTTTCCGGGGGTGTGATGGGGGTTGTTGTGGGGGGGGGTGATGTTTAAACGAAGCAGGCACACAGTGAGTTAATCCCCACATCCTCTACCTTTGTCCCTTATTCCATTTGCTTCTTGCAGGGCATTCTGGGAAGGGAAGCCTCTTTGTGGGTAGAGTTCAGCCATTCAATGCTGCTTCTTTTTTTCTTCTTCACACCACGCTTTTGTCAAGCTGCCTTAATCAGAGGACTGAGTCTGGCAGGGCATTGCAGTTGCGTGGTATATTTATGCCCTCCCCTCTCTCTCCATCCCTCTCTCTCTCTCTCACACACACACACACACACACATATACATTGTTCTCCATTTTCAGCATATAACGATGGTGCTCAGGAGAAGAAGAATATTCACTGCTCACAGGAACGGTACTTCATGCAGGACGACTTGGAGGACAGCGCAGAGCGGAAAGCGTGTCAGTTCAAGAGGTCTTGGCTGGGGGACTGCTCGGGGCTCCAGGACTCCCACTATGGCTATTCTCAGGGAAAGCCATGCATCCTCCTTCGGATGAACCGGGTAAGAGAAGTGTTACTCGACGGTGGGGCCCACACACACACCTGCATCTGTAAAACAGTGCACCATAGGAAGTCCAGTTTCTGTACTGTTGGACGCTTCCAATGGTCTCAGTCAGTGACATCTGGTGGTTATTTCAGGGAGATTACTGCACTATCCTATATCCTTGGTTAAAATATTGGATGGTAACTTATTGCACAATTATCCGCAGTTTTAGCTCTTGTTCATATGACTCAGAAATAAACTTTTGAGCGTAACTTTGTATATAATTCAAATATACAGAAATAATCCCTACTGGAGTTCAGTATGGCAACACTCAACCACAACAACTAAACGGTACACAAAACCAATGCACGGTTGAAGTGTGCTTGTTTTTGTATTGGTTATCGTCATATATTTCTTTTTTATTCTTACTCCTATAGATTCTTGGGTACTTACCTGGCCAAGGCAAACCAATAAATGTGACCTGTGGAGTTAAGGTACAGTAACAGCACTCTCACCTCACCTTTGACCTCAGCCATAAACTGGGAGTAACATGTCTGAAAATGTCATAATCATCATGTCAAGAAAACATGACTTCTCACTCTTTCAGAAAGGGCCGCCAGAAGCCTTGGGAGAACTTCAGTTCTTTCCTAAAAGCATTTTTGACCTGAAGTACTATCCGTACTATGGGAAGCTTAGACATGTGAGTGAGGGCGTCATCCTCGTGGGTAACTGCTGTGAGACGTGGCATGAATATAGATCATTTCAAAGCTGTGTCAGTGTTCCTAATATTGGTTTGATCTCCCGTGTCTCTCCTGTCCCAGGTAAACTACTCGGCCCCGGTGGTGGCCGTGCGTTTTGCAGGAGTGCAGTATGACACCCACATCCAAGTACAATGCAAACTCAATGGCAAGGGCATCATTAATGATTCTCCCACTGACCGCCACCTGGGCAGTGTGACCTTCTCCTTGGACGTGGGAGCATAGGGTAACAATTATCACACCCAGCAGGCTGCTCCCATGACAATATGACAGGAAAATATATTAAATATCGTTATGTTGAACCATTATTTTACATGAAATATGTAGATTTCCCTCTCTCTCCTCATCTTCCATTCAAATATCCACATGCCTTCTGCTGGGAAAGCAAATGCCTCAGTGTTGTTGGAATATACTGGAGCACACGTGCACACACACATGTGCGAGACAGTGCTGAGCACAAGTAGAGGAAGTGAGTTACAATTGAATACCTGATATTTTGTAATGATTAGAAAGATTAATACAACTAAATTCACAAAATAGAAGGCACATTTTACACACTGCCCAATAGTTAGCATTTCTAGCTATGCAAATCCAGTTATGACTTAAAACATTAATAGACAATTAGAAATATTGTTGAATAAGGATAGGATATGGTTTTGTGTGGCATATTTGGTGTGACATCAAAGTGTGTACTAATTTGTTTTGCATACTTTTCAAACATGTATATTTTAAGTACTCCAAGAACTACCTTTCAAACATTGTCTGACAGCAGGACTTGATACTGTTCTCACAGTAAAATAAAGAAATAAGCGACTGAAAATACAGAGTATTGTTGTTGAATACGTCAATATTATTATACATTTATGAAGCATTACAAGCCACTTCTTGCCTTCTCTTTTGTAAAAACATCTGACTACTTTTGAAAATGAAATCCTGCAGAAGACTGTGATCAATAAAAGAGACATACTGTGAAAGTTTCTTTTTTGTGTGAAACTTACATACAATACCATCTAAAAACTAACTATTTTGTAATATAATTAACACAATCTGAACTGGTCTACTAAACTTGGTATCCATTATGTATTTATTCTTATAATAAAACCAATGTTCTGATATGTAAGCTTTCTTCTCCATGGGACGGTGTACATTAATTGTGTTATCAGGTTGAGCCAGATCATACGATGCCAGACCTGGTCAGGTCTGTGCGATGTGAGCCAGATCATACGATGCCAGACTTGGTTAGGTCTGTGCGATAAGCTTCCAAGGAAAAGCTTTCCACACACTAAACCTGTCAACGGTTATCAAGAACCATGAAGCACTTCTCAAATGTGTGTTTTAAAAGAATGTGTATTTGAATGGTCACCGTCCCTATATCAAATACTATGACACTGCAGCCATCCCCTAAGCAAGATCAACTGTGTATAGCTGCCTATCACTCTTATTAATACGTTGAGCTGACCTCAGCTGGTGTGACCTTAAAACCCAGGGAAGGAGACATGCCACTGTGAGCCATAACTGGTTATAAAAAGCACGTTACTGCTCAAAGCCTAACGGAGAGTTAAGGATATCACAGTAATTCCCTTGGCAGTGAGAATGCTTGGTTTACAACCGTTAACTTTGAAATGTGGTCTTGTCACAAGACTTGCAATCGTGTGTTTTGCAACTCCACAATATAGGCCAAGCTGTACAACAACAACAAAACAAGAAAAGAAAAGAGAACAGTGATAAAAAAACAAACAAGAACGCAACTTTATTGAATTTGTTACCCACTTAAGTTAAACAAGCTCATCATATAACATTCTTCATCAGATGGAGACAAGCTTCAGGCGAGCAACAAAAAGGCACACAACTGACCGTGTGCTCACATGTGTCGGTACAGAACTGAACGAAAAGCATGACTGAAGACCACAAAGGACAAATATCAACCTTGGCCTCCAACTTATAATTGCTCATGCTGTTGATGTTATTGTACTAAAACATGGAGGCTGAGGACAGTTTGGGGATTTTACCCTCACCAAACTTTACTAGTTTAATCAATAATAGATTGATTCCTATACTGCACATCAAGCCAACTGTGATCCTGTTGATCAATGTATCCAATGTAGGTTTATTACTATACCAGATCCAAGACCCGATTGTTGTATCCTAAATTGCTAACCTATAATGACCAAAATGTTAATTTCTTACACATTTGAAAGAACTTAATTAATTTACCAAATACTCACGTGTAAACCAATCAAGAAAAATTTACATTTCAGCAGAAAGGACTAAGAAAACACTTCCATCCTCTTTTCCCTGAGAGGGGACTTAACATGAGTGAAAGAAATATAAACACCTAAAATCAAACATTTCCATAAAACTGCTCCAAATGCTGCTAATTTAAGTGTTTTGTTAAGTTAGTGTCCCTTTCATTGAGCAACAATTAAAGTGAAAATATGTGCAACGGGTAGTTTCATTTAACCATGAACATTACATAATGTGCGCGTTAACAAAATGAATAAGTGCGATTCAAAAAACAATGGCTTTCGGGATATGAATGACAATAATAGTAGTAGCTTGCTCGTACATTCACGGTAATTATGAAATAACAAGTTGTCAAAAATCTAAGTCATTCATTCTATACAAGTCATTTACACATACTATTATACAGAACATTGACAGAGAGAGGGGAAAAAAACACCTCTTGGAAGCCTCTCTGGGGAGGAAATGGACGGCTACCACAGCCACCAATTTTCTAACATGCAAACTATAATCAAACAGTGCAATATCAATCATCAATTTGTTTTGGTACTTGATTCAGTCATTGGCGTCAAAACGGTGACAGTCGGCGACAAACATCACTGTTAGGTGGTTGCCGGGATAAATGTTAAACTCTGTACAAGAAATTAGAAAAGGTTACCTTAGGGAAAGATTACCAAACCGGAAAAAGCAGAAATGCGTAATGCCTTTGAAGCACTGAGGGCAGGGAAGCGGCTGGAAAGGGGTTGGGAAGATGGCATGGCAAGAAGAGGGTTTGGTTAATTGGTGTCAGAGTTGCAAGGGTGAGAGGCAGAAGCAGCTGGGTTGGATTATACAGACTGGTAGCCAGTGCGACTCTTCCTCCGGCCAATCAGGTAAGAGATAAGCACAAGGATGATTAGGAAGCTGAGCGCCACACCCACTGCAATGGGCACCAGAAAGCTCAAATCAGAGTCCAGGAAGCATTCCTCAGCTGACAGAGAGAAGAGACAGAGACAGCAGATTAGTGATTTAGTCAGCAGGAAACGCTGGTCAAAGAGCAATTAAGATATTCAGTCCACAGAGGGTTAGTGACGTGGTGAAGCAGCAAGACGGGAGTTCAGAACCTACACATCTACAATTACCATATTTCCAAAAGGAGACTGTCATGCTGTATAGTGAAACTGAGATCAACATCATCATCCTCAATGTAATATGGGGAAAAGGATAATTTAACATTCTAAGACACGAGAATGAAATCACTCAAATATCAATGTGTAAATATTATTGCTGTGATCCCATATGGACATTACATTATTATATTCAAGGAATTTTTCAAAGTATAAACAGGAAGTTGACACTGCACTGAATACTACATGGAAACATTCACACACAATTGCTAATTTTCACAATTAGGCAGAGGCAGCAAACCAAACTGGCATTAATGAATACGGCGACTACCCTCTGTATCATCAAAATCCAAGTAAGGCAGATTCAATTAGAAAGACTCATAGTCACTGGCCATGTTTCTCTTTCTTCCAATGAAAAAGGCCAGTAGTACAATAAGAATGAGAACAAGCAGGGCAACTCCAACAGCTAAGGGAACAATGAAGCTCTCCGAATCAGCCTGGCAATCCTCAGCTAGATAAGAATGAAGAGAGCAGAGAGGTGAAGGTCTTATAGGTTGAACAGAAGAAAAACATCAATGGTTAATGCATATACAATAACATGGAACCTAAGTTAAGTAAATGCAACAAATAAGCTTAGAAATTAATAGCTAGGAAGAAGAAAAAAAAGTGTACTCAAGTATCCAGGACCAACAACATACTTTTATTTTCATAATCTTAAAATGGTCCAGTCCGACACACAATTTTCAATCTGGTTTATTACAGCTAAATCCTAAGAGAAAGGAAATCAATTCAGCAGTCATTTGTATCCACAAAACATAAAACGATTGGTCTGTAAGAAGATGGGCTTGCAGCACGAATTCCCTTTTTAACGCAAGTAATGTACTAAACTACTATGGGGGAATCAAATTATGCGCCAAATCACGACGATTTATGAAAAAGTTAACTGAACATATGCATTATTGAATGTACAAAACTAAGAAACATAACTGTGCAAGGCAGAGTCATGATGATGATAAAGTGAGTGGGCAGGTAAACCTTGAGAAAGTGTATGAAACACTTTTATACTGGTGCTGCAACGCCATCTTAAGAATATTTAAGGCAACTCAACTTGTACAAAGCTGACAAATACAGAAGACAACAGCATTATCGCAAGCAAAATCAAAGATCATATTTGATATAGACATTATTCATACACACACATCTTGGGAAACTGACTTAATGTTTTGATCATAAGCAACTTAAAAAGGAAAATCAGTCTCATGTCCAATGTCGAGTACTGCTCGCCTAGCTCCAGTCCTTATGCCCATTGCTAGTTTTGGAACAAGGCTAATAGCTCTCTCTCCTATAGTAAAGCAACACACAGCAGCTACTATGTGTCACATTGTCTTTCTAACATTAGAAAAATACACAGTCTATGGACAGCCTCAATCCCTGACACTCCCATTATTGCAACTTGCACAGGTTCACTTAACATCGCCTGATCCTACAGTCAGCCTTCAGAGCCAGGCCACTGCAGCAAAAGCTAAGTCTATACACAGGCGAGACAATGCAACACATTCAATGTATGCCAAACTTAGAGCGCCTTAGTGCATTTATATGTAAAACTCCTCATCTGCAAAATACTTTCAAAATCGCACTGAAAGTAAATATCTACACAATGGAGTCATCCCTTTTCTAAAACCTAATGCAGAAATGTATTCAGTAAGGACAAACAATTGACCCCTCTTTTCTGGTTTGAGAGTGTCATCCGCTAACTTGACCTGGTGAAAGTGGAATTAATGTTCACACAAGATGAATCACTGACCTTTCAGCATATTCAGATTTCACGTTGTGAAAATGACTGGAGCCATGCCAACTACTGCCTTGACAAGGCCCTTCAACATAGTGAGGACAGTGTCATCCCAATGCTTCTCCTGCTCTACAGGGGAAAGCATGGACTAAAGCATTTCCTATGAAAGTTTCTGGGACCAAAGAAAGAAAGCTGCCTGACCATATTGCTTTGGTTTGTGAAGGAAATACCGTTTGCCAATATATGCTTGAGCCAATAATTATAGGGATGAAAAGTCAAACCATAAAAGACAAGTAGAAACTAAAATGTGCACAAATAATTACAAAAACAAACAAAAAGGAATGTCTGCAGGATGGAGCAAGTGCATGGTCTGTTGCAGCAACAAAGCCACAGCCCAAACTGTCACATGTCTAATGTTGAAGCACTGTGGCTTTTTTAGGTGCAAGTGTAATATGTATCAGTCTGAAAATGCTGCAATACAAAATGTGATTACGCTGAGCCTTCTGATTAATTTTAACTGCCTTTAAAAAGAAAATTATTATATTGGCCCAAGTCATTGTTTCAGTGTAAAAATGGGGCTGGAGGACCATGTACTTGCTCATTAACAAAAATAAAATAAAGGAAAAATACAATAAAAAGGAAAGGCAGACATCCAGAAAACAAACAAAAAAGGAACACAAAAAACAGGGGTAAAGTTTGGTCCTTGAGTTTAACGAGACCAAATCCTATGTGTCTTTTATGGGTTTTAACTCTTGCTATAATGGCTAAAGTTAAAGATTCTTAGTGCAACTGCAATTCAAGTGTCTCATTCCAAAATGCTATATATCCATTTAGAAAATGTTCAGTCAATATTGCAGAACTAGATGATTCCATCCTCAAAAACTGAACCATTTTCAAAGCAAATGTCTCAAGAAGACTGATAACAGATAATATAATTTACTTATACTTACTTTAGTCACTTTGTAAGAGTGTGCCTCCAAAAGGCGGAGATCTAATTTTAGAACGAAACTCTAGAATTGCAAGTTATTTGCAGATTAACCCCAAGGACCAGGCTCGAGAACCCCATAATATTTAGGGATCGAATGCAAACTAGATTTAAAGGGTCTGATATCCAACATAGGTCTTTTTTCGACCAATCACGTAAGCAATCACTACAATGAGAATCAAGCCAGCCAGCGCAGCGCCAACAATGATTGGGATTAAGATGCCGGTGTCATCCATTGAACATTCAAGGGCTGCAGATAGAGAGAGAGTCAATCAACAAGAGGAACAATAGTTTAGTAATCAGCAACACATTGAGAGACAATGACACTGAAGCAACATGCAAGGATCACAGATTCTTTACCATTTCCTTAAAAAGTTGGGTTGTTCCTCAACTGTGCAAGCCACAGTAGTTAATTTGCATTACTTTCAAGCAATCACATAGCGTTATGTTCGCTTGCATAATCATCAAAATAAAATAAAATATACAATCCCTTGCAAATACACCCTTCTGGTACATGTCTTTTTATCCTTTATTCTCAAATGGCTTTAGATGTCTTGATATTAACAGGAGGGACTTTAGCCAGACTTACCTTCCATGTAAAATCTCAGGAAGGGAAAGATTTGATCAAATTCGCTCTGAAGTCTAGGAAGAGACTACGCTAATTCAAAAGAGGGATTGAGTCCTTAATCCTTTCACACTATAAGATTGAAAATGCTGACCAGCCATCCAGATTTCACAAAAGACAGCCTGATCTTGTGAGAAGATAAAAAAATGTAAAAAAGGAAATGGCCAAATCAGGGCAAAACTTGAAGTGTGATTTTCTTTAATATTGCAAAAATCCATGTTGAAAAATACTTTTTGGCGCTTAAAGTGAAACACCATTTATTTTAGTTGGGAAAACGAACTGCAAACATATGATCGTAAAAATAAAAAAACCTAGGCGACTGCTATAGTTTTTAGTACATAGTAAGCTTTTATTCAACACAGGTATCAAATTGTTTTATTGTTTTGGTACTGGCATTGTTACTGGTACCAAACATTTTCAAACAATACCCCGCCTTAGTAGTGACAAACACTAACAATATTATCGAATTGACCTGTGACTACTTGATCCAAGGGGGATGCTCCAAATGCGCAAGCCAATGGTATAAAGGCCTTTTAACCTTTTTCTACGAAGAGTGCCTTGTATTTTATTTTTCTTCTTTGAAAACAAAAATCATCTTCCTCATTACAAACACTAGTAGTTTTCCCCAGACTCTTTCCATATTAAATAGTTTGGTTAGGACCTGGGTAGCAGGGCAGGGGTTTGGTTTGAGAGATGTTAAGGAGTAACCTACCTGTACTGAAAATGCCCTTCTTGACTCCAAAGGGCTGTAAGCGTAGCTCAAAGGTGTAGAGGGTGAGCAAGTTGGTGATGTTGTAGTTCTGCTGCTTATTACACATGTAGGAGCTGCCCACAGCGGCCTCCCACAGACTCAGGTTGCCGTTTGCCTCAGTAAACACCACCCCTATAAGGAATGTACAGATGTAAAGACAACTCAAAATGAGCTTGCTTTTCAATGTGGTGCTTTTAGTATAAGAATGGCTGTGATGCTACTAATTACCAGAGCTTGGTTTTGCTGTGACATTCATAGCATGTAGGTGGAATTTATTTGCCTCCTGTTGAAAGACAAATAGAAATAAACTGATAGATGCAATTTTTTTTCATACTAATTTGCAAATCGCCCTAACAACTGGGCTAGCATGCCAAATGAACCATAGACGGTAAGAAATGGCAGGATATTGTAGTGGCCTGCAGTGAAGAAAAGACAATCAATTCATGTTTTGCCAGCATGTTTTGAATAAAACAATAAAATAGTGTATTTTTTTAAATGAAAAAATGAAACAAAAAACAAGGCATGTAGGGCTGGGTAAAAATAAATAAATCCAGATTCAAAACGATCATTTGAATTATCCGATATCGATTCATAAAATCTCACGTGGCCTTCATGCAACGAGGCCTGAGGCCACTTAACAGGTTTAAGCTATTTCCGCCACGTTTGTTTACCAGCGCGGTAACAAACAAGTATAAAGTCACCAAAGCCACAGAGAATATAAACGGGGAATCTTGCCTCAATAAATAAATATGGAGAAATCTAGGAGCGTTTCAAAGAGCAGTAACTGTCGTATACATTTACCATGCAATGTTACTAAGAGAGTTACGGTAATACAGAGACATGTGTAGAGTAGACTGGGATACGGACTGAGAGAGTGTTGTGCCAAACAAAAGCCATTGTTCAGATAAAAGCCTCAGACATCATTTTAGAGTAACCATCTGCTGAGGGTGCGGCTAACTTAGGAGAGGACTATCCACTAGGAATGGGCGGATCGAAACTGGTATCGATACTTCAATACAACTCATTTGGTATCCATGCCCTTTGAAAAGTATCAATTTAAAAGTTATTGTGGTTGAGTCACTCGAGCGTCATAGTTCCAGCGGCAGTAGCTTAGGAGGTAGAGTTCCTGCCCAGCAATCGCAAGTTTGAAGGTTCGAGTCCAGCTCCTTCTGGGAAAAAAATCTGTCGTAGTGTCCTTGAGCAAGACACCTATCCCCATATTGCTCCCGTTGAGCAGGTTGGCGTCTTGTATGGCTGCCTCCGCCAACAGTACGGTGATATGCAAGTCACTTTGGATAAAAGAGACTGCTAAATGCTGTAATGTCATGTAATAGTTCACACTATGAGGTGCCAGTTCCCAGGTGTGTTGAAGGGCAGCCTTACAATCTCCAAGAAGTGAGGCAGCAGTCATGAAGGGACTTTACAGCTTACAATGTCCAGAGGTTTTAAAATACAACTGATTTCTTGCACTATTTTCAAAGGCAATTCAGAGCCCTTTTCAATTTCTGATTGTTGGTTTACTTTTACTTATTAATTAATATATGGTTGTTTGCATCTTTTGGTCATTTCTCTTCTGATACACTGCTGTAGTGTGTTGGTCATGTTAAATAAAAAGTACATTAATGTAACTGCTTTGGGGTAAATTCTTCATGTAAACATTAATATTTAAATAATGCACCAGGTTAGACGGTTCCTTGTAGAATTTACAGCATTAGTTCTCTGAGAATCTCCTTCATATCCAAGCAAAATTGGTATTGTAACTGAAATATCCCTAACCGAATAGATATTGAATCGAATCGATTCGGGAAATCAGTGGCGATACCCAGCCCTAGAGGCATGTGGTTATATTGTATAAACATTATTCATCACATTTACAGAAAACGTACTATATATATCGTTATCGTGATATTAAATGACCCATATTGAGATAGAAGATTTTGTCCATATCGCACAGCCCTAGTGCCACGTGGCGTTATGAGGCCAAAGCAAGTACGTAAGTATAGTACGGCTAATATCTTAAACACTGAGTTAATGTCATCAAGCATGCATTTAAATCTAATGTGGATAAAAACATGTTGATTTGTTGAGAGGACTTACATTGGTGAAAGAGAGCATGATGGTGATTGTGTCAGAGGTCAACACCAGGTCACTGCTGTTGGCTCCACAGGATCCAGTGACTGTAGTCCCATTGGGCTCAAGGTTCATCTCCTGATATTTCTAAATCAGGAAGAAATGAAAGGGGAACTCAGCAAGGGCTATGGGAGATCTGCTGATCATTCATGCTTCACGAGAACAGAGTTGTCCACGTTTTCCTCTGTGAAGGTCATGTAATCAAAACGAAGAGCCTGACAGGCTTTAAAGCCTTATAATTCTGTTTGTGAACATACCTCTCCTTGTTTGAAACCAATTCGCAGGCCAAAGTTGGCCAACAGACAGGCTGTGCTGTTCTCATCTGGTTTGATGCTGTACTTCCCAATGGTAGGTGTGGGGAGAGTGGGGGTGGGGGTGGGGGTTGTTGTTGGGGTTAAGGTGGTGGTAGGTACAGGGGCAGTGGGAGTGGAATTGGTGGCTGGTACTGCGGTCGTAGTACTGGTGACATGAGTGGTGGGCGCAACAGTGGTTATGGGTAGATCAGCAGCACATGAGGTAACTGAGCAGAGAACATGGAGAGAATAGACAATCAATATACTGTAAATAGGAGATAGTATAGCATGGATTAGAAATTCTGCTGCACCTGGTACTTACTATTCTCACTCTTATTGCCATTACTGACGAACGCCTGTATAATCGCATTCCACAGTGTCTGATTGACCACACCAGCTTGGAACATCTCTTTACTCTTGCAAGAATAACAGGTGTCCATGCCAACATTTGTAATGTGAGGCTTCATAGACACAGTTAGGGTTTCTAAAACAAGGGAATTCAAAAGCACATCAGCATCATGATATAAACCATAGTACAATGCCTTTCAGCCATTTGTGTAATATTATCATTGCACTGTAAGGTTTTGTAGTCACCATTTGACATGGCTTTAGGAAAGATGGTCGAGTCACTGAGATTGTAGGCAAAGAGAATGGAGTCTGCCTGGTATGTTTTTTCCTTCTTGGTGAACGCAATAGTCCAGGAGTGTCCTTTTCCAAAATTAAGCTTCAATGTTGAGCTTGTGTTATCACAGAGACTCCCTTCTGTTGTGACATTGTCAGGAAGTTCAAACTCAACCGTTGCATTCTGAAAAGGGACAAGAGCATAGTCTTATTTGACATGACTGTGTTAAGGTAAAACTAAGCTTGACAGGCCTAAAGTAAAAAGCTTTGCTGAGCAGAATTTTTGTTCCTGTGTCAGAGATACAGTGACCACTTTATTTAGCACTGTCTTAATATATCCAAATACTTCTGCACACCTGAAAGTGAGCTACAGAGTTCAAAAGCCTATAGTACATTAACCGTTTATCTGATGTGGCTGACAAAGAAAAACTCGAATTAAAGCAGACTAATTTAACCCCATGGTCGTTATGTCAAAACATCAAACAATCTGATAACTTTTCGGAATAATTATCAAGCTCACTGCATCTAATCAACGAAAGCATTTCACTTAGCTGCACCATATTAACACGTTAACACCGTCATGACAGGCTAAAGTCTGTTACGATGGCTATTATGGTAATTCCAATTGAGTGTATGATGAGAAAAAGTTACAAAGACAGGCAAGACATTTCTCCAAATTCTACGTATACATTTCCAATGAACTGCTTTCTGCAGCATGACTAGCCAGTGAGAAAAGACAGGCCATGACAATTACAGGATAAGCAACAGGAAAACTCACTGAGTGTAAAATGCTGAATAGCAAGAATCCATTTGCTTTATTGCTACTCCCCTCATTCCCCTTCCCATGATGACATGTTCTTCCACAAGACTCGTAGGCCTGATAACCAAGCCATTGTGGTATAAAAAGTGGGGAGCTGCTTTGCCATATAAACAAAGCAAACTGACAAGGATACCGTGTAGTCTAATTTAAAGACCAACAGTCATAGTAGAAAAACGCATGGTTAGCGTGACTTAAGAGGAGACACTCACCTTATTTCCAACTACTTCATATGTGACTGAGAAATTGAGCATTAGATTGGCATACAGGCATAATTTGTTGTCCTTGTTGTTGACTGACACTTCAGTAGCATATGACAGCTGGATTACTGCAAAACAAACAAACAAAAAAGGATATAAGGCTAATATTCAGATCAAGTCAAAAGGCCCATTTCGTAATTGGAGATGTATTAAGAGTCTATTTTGGATATAGGCTTTTTATACTGGCAGCATACCACAGGTAAAAAAAATACTAACATTTTCTTTTTTGCCCCACGGTTTGTTAAATGGCAGCAGTCTCTTCGATTATTTATTCATACGTTATTATTTAGAGAATTTAGCTAGTGATGGCCGGCTCGGTACTCACGCTCGATACTGTATCGACCTTTTCAACACTTGCTGATTCTGAACAATGTTCCGAGCAGGGTTTCAAAACACTTCCGATCACGTGATAATGACAAGAGGTATCGGAATGAAGTGTCGTTACGTCACACAAACACCTGACTCGGTTTCAAAAGCGGGGAGTTTGCTGTGAGAGTGTATTGTGAGAGAGATTTGCG
>OMOT01079613.1:0-12318 GCA_900312575.1 Acanthochaenus luetkenii
GCCTGAACTCTTCGTCACCTCGTCACAGGGTTTCTTGTGTTCCGTCTCCGTGCTTAGTTCAGCTCTCACGCTTCAACTGTGTCGACTCCGTTACAAACGAAGTTACCTGTGATCTCCGTCACATCAGGCGTCACAGTGTACAGTTACGTTAATTGCGCCGCTCTCATACCGAAGACATTCAAAGTCCTTCAGCCGCTCTCTGAAAACGGTTAACCTTCTTCTCTGCTGGTGAAGATACATCATCAACTGTTTCCGCTGCTACAGCGACTAACGTTATATCAGTAACGGTACTAAAATATGCCGTAATTGTTCGCTTAATCTTGTTAGCTTTTGTTAGCGCTAGCTAGCCGCGAAAAGGAGTGATTGAAGGCTAATCTCAACCAATCTAGAGTCAGCATTAAAGGTAAGACCCTCAAACTCACGTTTGATTGGTTAGAATGGTCCCTGTCACAAGCCATGCTAGCGAATGAACAGAGAAAGGGACGTTCAAGTGCAGAAGAAAAAAAACGGGGGGAAACCGGTCGCACCAGAGCGAATGAACAGAGAAAGGGACGTTCAAGAGCAGAAGAAAAAAACGGTCGCACCAGAACAATTATTTACACTCGCACCGGTGCGACCAATTATATATCGAGATCGCACGGACTAAATTTTGGTCGCATATGCGACCAAAACGGTCGCAATTTCGAGCCCTGGTGATATTCACTGTGCACTTGCTTCTTTAATATCATGTTCAAGTAGAGGAATTGTACACATCCAGTAGATCCTATTGATATACTCCATATAGGGCTGTTAACAATGTTAACCATGTATGCGTTTTACTTCCAGGTCACTCGTGTGCCAGTGGAGAGCTGTGAGCAGTACACCTCCTGTGGAGCCTGTCTGGGATCAGGAGACCCTCACTGTGGCTGGTGTGTGCTGCACAATGTGTAAGTCTACAGCATACAATTTACGTCAGGCTATGTTGCACCCATGCAGTAATGTATTCTTCAGTGGCTACATTTACTGTACATGCACACACGTAGTGTTGTCAGGATCAGGAATTGACTTAAATACCAATACTTAGCTTCATATCTAATATATAATACGAATATGAGGTTTATAGTTTTTAACTTTGCAAGTCTGACAGTTTAACCCCTATAGTTGCACATACCTGCTACGCTACAGCCGGCGCCTATCTCCGATCCTTCGGCGGCCTGTCTCCGTCTCAGGTTTGTTTGCTTGGCGAGCACCGTTCGGTCTGTTTGGACCGGGGGACATGCCGGTGCATCCCGGCTGCGTCGTCGCAGCATTGCCGTTCCTGGAGATGCATCCATCTGTTTTGGCCATGGCTGGGCGCTTCGCGGCTGTGCAGCCCTACCGCTAGATCGGCGGACGGCTCCTGCTGCGGAGCTTGTCGCATCGATGGAGAATTTTGGACTTCGGCAGCGCTGCCGCTACAACCACAGAGGCTCCCCCAATTCCGCATTCCGTCATCACAACAATCACTCCACGACACGTCACAAGAACAATCCCCACGTGAATGCTATCAATCTCCGCCCAATACCCATGGACACCAATTTAAAAACAAAAGTCCCTGAACCACTCTCCATCCCTGCTGCACTATCTTTTCAACACCTGGCATTTAAACTCCCTGGCCCTAAACCCCTAGTCATTGCTATCATCTACAGTCCTCCCAAACCCAACCCCCCTTTTCCGTCAGACCTCTCGGAATTAATTACACAACTGTCTTCAATTTCACCATCTGCTTTGCTCCTAGGTGATTTTAACATACACATTGACTCCCCACACTGCAAAGGTTGCAATAGACTGGTACACTCCTGAACTATGGAAACTCAAACAGCAAAGAAGACAACTGGAACGACTTCACAAGAAAACTGGACTCACTGTACATGCCCTGGCCTCACCAGTACAACTCTGCACTCCAATGAGCCGACTCCACCTTCTACTCCGGCATCATACCCTCTGATTCCTCCAACCCCAATACTCTATTCTCCCCCATAAACAAGCTCCTCAAACCAATGGACAATATTTCACACTCCTTCACCCTGGAGAAATGCAACAACTTCCTGTCATTCTTCCACTCCAAAATTGAAAACATACACAACCAACTAGCCACCTCCTCTTCCATCCCTGCCCGTACCTCCCCCGCCAACAGCCTATCCCACTTCTCCCCCATAACCATATCTGACCTCTCCAAAATACTCACCTGCATCAAGTCTACCTGCCCCCTAGACCCCATCCCCTCCACCCTTGTCAACGCTTGTCCCCTTGTCTTAGCCCACTCATCACTGACATTATAAACTCCTCCCTCTTCTTTCAAGCTTGCTGCCATCACACCCATCCTCAAGACGCCTGGTCTGGACTCTGACAACCCCAACAACTTCAGACCCATCTCAAACCTCCCATTTCATTCAAAAATACTGGAACATGCCATCACCACTCAATTTAATCAATACCTCCATACCAACCAGATATATGAAACATTCCAATCTGGTTTCCGATCACACCAGAGTACAGAAACTGCTCTTCTCAAAATCATTAACAACATCCTACTCTCCTCTGATTCCGGCTCCCTCAACATCCTCCTTCTCCTCGACCTCAGTTCAGCCTTTGACACCATTAACCACTCCATCCTCTTCAGTCGCCTGCAATCCTGCATTGGCATAACCGGTTCAGCACTCTCATGGTTCACATCCTACCTTTCCGATAGATTTCACTTCCTCAAACTCAACTGCAATAAATCACAAGTCATCGTCATTGGCCCCACATCCCTCCACCCCTCAGCCCAGGATTTCTAACTCAACATTGATGGTAACAGTCACAGCTTCCACCCTCGGTCCGAAACCTTGGCGTCACTCTGGATCCCACCCTCTCCTTCAAATCACACATCAACATCACCAAAACATATTGTCCGACTTCGCTCCACCCTCTCCTCCTCAGCTACTGAAACTCTCATCCACGCATTCATAACCTCCAGACTGGACTACTGTAACAGCGTTCTGTATGGCCTCCCCTCCACCATCCTCCAATAACTTCAATACATTAAGAACTCGGCTGCTCGGTTGCTCACCCACTCCCACTCCAGAGAACACATTACACCCATTCCACCAACACCTTCACTGGCTCTCAATACAGCACCGAATCTACTTAAAGGTCCTCCTCATCACATAAAAAGCTCTCAATAACTTTGCTCTGTCATACCTGACAAACCTTCTACATCGCCACACCTCCACCCGCCACGTCAGATCAGCTGATGCCAACCTCCTGACCCCCCATCACCAGGACCAAACACTGCACCTTGGGGGACAGAGCATTTTCCATCGATGCCCAACCCCCTGGAACTCCCTCCCCTCACCGATCAGAAACTCGGACTCACTCCCTTCGTTCAAAACGGCCTACAATATTGACTCCCACTGCCTCTCTTACATTTAACTTTTCACCCTCATTTAGCTTCACTTTGTATAAAATCCTCCTTTCCACTTTAATTTTATATACTGTAATATTTGTATGTATTTTTTTTATCTTATGGGATTTTCATGTAAAGTGTCTTTGAGTACTATGAAAAGCACTGTACAAATACAATGTATTATTATCCAGGATAAGTTGTTCATATGTACTTTTAATAACCAACTCTCCAGTATCCCTGTAACCATGTACACACCAATAAACAAAATTGCTGCCTAATTAGTTCTCCTGCCAATGATCTAGTAATGTAAGGTAGTTGTGACTAGGGATGCAGGGATTACGCTCCAAAATACTACATACCACATATACAATCTCTCTCTCTAGTTGTTCAAGGAAGGATCGCTGTGAGAGGGCAGAAGAGACTCAGCGTTTCACCACCAGAGTAGAGCAGTGTGTCCGACTCGCCGTCCAACCCGATAACGTCTCTGTCACCATGTCTGAAGTACAGGTACAGTGTGTTGATGTATCAGTGTCATCACCACGTATCCCTTTCTCCCTCGGAGTAAGCCAGTAATCTCGGGTCACTGTGTTATTGGACAGTACAAATCATTTATTGCACCTTTAATAAAGTATATAAAATAAAGACCACTCTTTCCTTCCCTATCTGTTTCTGTCTTCCTTCCTTCCTCCTAGTTGGTACTCCAGGCCCAGAACGTGCCCAGTCTGTCAGCTGGAGTTAACTGTTCCTTTGAGGACTATGTGGAGACGGAGGGACGAATCTACGGTGGACGAATTTTCTGCCTGTCCCCCTCTACGAAAGACGTGGCCCCCATCACACATGATCAGGGTAAAGGGAAATATTCCTGCATTAAAAAGTAGTGTCCAAAAAGTCTGGAATCATAGGGATAAGTAACACTAATGTGTGTGACTGGATGGTTGACACATTTCCTAACCAATGGATAGTGACCGGTGGAGTTGGGCTCCCAGATCCTTGGCTTAAATCCTGTCGATTCTGCTTTCTAGGACAACATGATTGAAAAAGTTTATTCTATGAAAATCCAAAACCAGCAGCATCTCCAGTAGTGAACTAGACTGCTGTTGTAATCCTAGGACACAGGGAAAAGCACTAGGAATACGAGCGTGTAGAACTTAAACATCGCACAAAACAGGATTAGCTAGACCATTAACTACCACATACATGAAGCGACAAACTAGCGATGAGCGGGTGAAGGACCGGGGTTTAAATACTGTGGCTGATGAGCTTGATGGCAGGTGTGTAGGCTGACTGCAGGTGATCAGGAAACCAGGAGAGCAGGTGGAAGCCACGCCTACGCCAACACATACACACACACACACACACAGACAACCAGAGAGAGACTGGAAACACTGGGGTGAGGGAACACAGGAGACTCTAGGCCCTAGAGTCTAGGGAATAAACATCGGACACCCTATAGTGTTGAGTTTTTGGGAGAAGATGATTCACTACACTTTTTTGGGGCAATTTAGTTGTTTCATTTGTTTGCTTTCATCAAACAATGAATATTGCTTTCAATGTCTCCACACCAAGCATTCACATCTATAAGAACCTGTTCATTCAGCTGTGTGGAGGAAGGACCATTCTACTCTTAAACTGTGCCCATTTCCTTGTGATTGTCCAAATGACAAATTGAGTAGAGTATTCGCAAATTTCCCCGCTAAAACACACATACGTACAAGATATACTGTATATGTACAATTGATCCATGCAAACGCTTTTTTCATTTTTTTCCGCAGAAACCTTGTAGCTCCAAAATGTCAACTTTTCAGGAATTGACAGTTAACATCTAAAATAATGTTAACATTTCAAACTGTATTGCTTGGGGTTTTTCCCAGTATTATGCAACATTTTCTATACACTTTGGCAATAATGTCAATTGTACAGTAAATAAATACATTTGGGAAAGAAAAAATGGCCTCAGGACACTAATGATGTACGTGTGATGGGTGTTTTGTGATTCCTTGTAGGTGACCAGCGTGTAATAAAGCTGTATCTGAAGTCTAGGGAGACGGGGAAGAAGTTTGTCAGTGTGGACTTTGTCTTCTACAACTGCAGCGTCCACCAATCGTAAGTACTCCTAAATTCCAAATGAAGAGTTAGAATGAATAAATGAACTGAAAAAACATCTACTCTTGATAGGACACAATCATTTACTCTTGATACAATCAATTGGACAAAATTATAACAAAGTAAGGGATTCTTTCAAAGAATTGTATGTACCTAAGTTCTGAATTAACAAAATGATACACTCATACAGACTACATTTGCTATATTCAAGTATTTTAGAGATACTTTATATATATATATGTATATAATATTTATATGTATATTTTCAAAACAGATGTATAGCCTTTTGAGAGTGAACTCTTACTGTTCTTAACCACACTAGACTGTTTTGCCAATGTGTCATACTGGTTGATGTAGTTGAACTTTGCCCTGCCCTTGATTAGCAGGCTGCTCAAACTGCAAAGAAATAGCCATCTTAACAAGTCATTTAATCTAGTATTGAAAAGAATAGGCAACTAGGTGAGATAATTTCACTTGTAGCCAATGCATAGCAACATGTTTCAGGAATGTTCCAATTATTATTATTATTTAAATAAATCCATTTTCCTCACAATTTTGCGTGTTAATTATTTTGAGAGCATGAACCTTGGTTTGCACAGTTTTTGTTGTAGTTAGTTTTGTAAAAGTATTAAGGGTTTAGATGGCTTTGTTAACTGTGAGTAACTTGAGAGCATGGACCATAGTTTGGATAAATGTGTATATCAATTGAATTTTTTTTTATCATTCAATGTTTTCAACCATATTTTGCCAATCAATTAGATAATTAAATCTCAAGCAATGAGGGGACTACTGTTGTGAAATGATAAATCGATGAAGACCTTGCTGTAAGGGCAGTAAAGCTTGTGAAACAAAAACACTTAAGGCCAGTTCCTTGGAAATTGATTATCTTGAGTCGAAGTTGGAATATTTCTTGGGTATTCAGCACTGGTGAGAGAACATTGACTTTGTGTGTCTTTGTATTGCCCTTGTGTATATGAGTGTCTGAGTCTTCTGAGTTTATTTGTTTCGTTTTTTTCCTGTCATGCCAATGAAGCAGATTTTAATTGAATAGACAGAAAGAGGAGGAGGGGAAGAGAAAGGGAGGCAGAGAGGTGGTAAGATCAGACTGATAATGAATTAAGAATGCATTTTTAATTGACTTGCCTTGTTAAATAAATGTTAAGTGAAAATAAATAAAATGTCATTGCCTAAATGACTTGGCTGCTCTCTGAAGTTGCTGGCTGGGTTTTGTTGCTCAGGGTTATGCTCTCTCCCTCTCTCCCTCCCTCTCTCTGTCTCTCTCCCTCTCTCTCTCTCTCTCTCTCTCTCTCCCTATCGCTGACAATCTCTTTTTTCCCTCCGTCTCTCAGACCCCCTTTCCACTTGGAATTAGCATGCGCCTCAAATCCGTATTGTGTCTAGATATGATTAAACTGGATTACATTTACACCTGACATGATAATGTGTCTCTGGTATACACACAGAAATCTGAATTATCTTTCTCTTGCCAAACATAGATTGCTGCCGTACACGTAATTTCCTCTCCTAAAGTTTAAGTCCTTTCAAATCTCGTCGTGTTCTCTATCCACAAGTATCCTGACAATTCATTTTTGACAAGCATGTCACTGTCCGAGCTGCCTGCTCATTTGGTTTATTTCCGTATGTGGACAGAAGACATGTGGCCAAATGCGTCTTCGGATCTTCAGTACATCTTTGGTGCATTTACACATGTTTTTTTCACAATCCAAATGCAATCCAGTCACCCAGTATGCATATTATTGCCAGGTGTAAGTGCATTTTTAGCGTATATATTTTTTCTTCCATCCCCCTTTCTCCCTCCCTCTCTATCCTGCTCTAGCTCTCTGTCTCTGTCCTTTGTCACTTTACTTTTAGGCATGAATTCAGATTAGTTTAGTTTAATTGAGCATAATGCATCTTTAAAGAGAGGAACAGAAAAAAGAGTGGAAGAGAGTTGGACAAGAAAGAGAGAGACTGACAGGGAGACAGAACAAGCACAGATCCTGTGCAGGCCCACGGCGCGTGTCTTCAATTGAACTCAACTCAATTCAATTCAATTTTATTGTCATTGTACAGTGCAGGTACAACAAAATGTGGACTTGTGAGCTCCCAAGAGTACAATGCAAACAGTTATTAAAAATAGGCATTTAGAATACCTGCAAATATACCTAAAAAGACAAATAGTATCAAATAGCATCAAAATATTTATTGTAGAAAAAACTAAGTGCAGTGCAAATGATGACTAATTGAATGTCCATATACATGGTATATACAGGTATATACATGTATAGCTGAGTGTTGAAGTGACTACAGTCGAGGTAGAGTAACAAGTGTTCAGCTGGGTAACAGCCCTAGGAAATAATCTGTTCCTGAGTAGCGCCTCCCAGATGGCAGGCGGGCAAATAGTTGGGGTGGTTGGGGTAGTTTAGCTAGCAACCAGGTAACTCAAAGCCGACCATAACTTCAATTTAACTGATAATAATTGTCTGCACAATGTATGTAGGCAATCACACTGATAGTTAGCTATCTAGATAACAGTTACGGTTAGCTAACCATATAATAGCATTAACTAGCTACCAGGTAACTGGTGATAATGTGATGCACAGCTAGCACAATACGGTTATTGGTTAAATTACCTAATTCCACTAACGTTACTTAAATACCACAAGGTAATAACAATACCTATCGTTAACGTTTCTAGGGCAGCTACAGAAGACTTGGATGTTCATAAACTTATAGCAGAGAGTGGGAATCAGTGTGTGGGAGTTGTGTGGCATTTAGCCTATAAACGAGAGGCCATCTTGCAGCCAAATGCGCCCTCTAGAGGCCATCTCACTTACAAACTCAAAGTTGGATAGGCTAATTCCCGGAATAACTTGCATGATACAGTATGTGATAGGAATATGCCTCTTGTTGCTCCTGGCTGCACCGTGGGAAAAAGAGAAAGAAGGGAACGTGAGATTGGAAACGCAAAACTACTTAATGATTCCAACAGTAGAATAAGCTACAACTTCTGGATCACCAACATTACAAGCAACCAAATATCAGTGCAAAGTGCACTCCCTCCCTCTAACCCTTTATTCCTCTTTTCCCTTTGCACCTTCCTTCCTACCTCCCACCTCACTCCTCTCCCTTTCTCTCTTTCCCTCCCTCCCTCTCTTTATCTCTCTCTCATATCTCCCTCTTACCCTTCTCCATCCTCTCCATCCTCTTGCTCCTCTCTCGTTCATCAAGCTCATTTATTGCTTGTTCTCTGGCCCTGCATATATTTGCATAGTAATATGCCATTAATTTGCTCTAGCCAGTGTGCCTGTATGGAGATGGCCATAATGGAGAGGGCTTGGAGAGAGTGCTCACCTGGGCCACTTCTCAAGGCCTCCGGGCCTGGTTCAATCTGTGATTCATTCTCTGTGTGTGTGTGTGTGTGTTTATGCTCTGTACCCCTGATTAACCAGCCCACCTAGCCCTCCACTGCATAAACATGCCTGCTGCTGTTTCAGCCATTGATGTTAAGTTCGCCGGTCCCCTCATGACTCTGCAGGACTGTAAACTACGATGCAATTGCCGCAGCAGCTGTAACATAAACCCACATTTTATACACCACTCCCCCCGCCGTCACCTTTCAACTCTCTAACCCTGTCTGCAGGAAGGAGTTCATGTGGGTGACAGGCATGGTGGGCGGGCGAAAGTGAAGCGCAGGCTGACAAAACAGACACACACTCATATTAACGCACATGCAAACATAAAACGGCCTGCAGGCAAGAACCCAGACAGGCATGTGTGCTGTGCCGCGCAACTTATACACAAAGGCATGCACATACACGTGCTCAAAGGCAGATGCAGCATTCACACACTCGCACGCACATTCTCGTACAAAAAAACACACACATTGTGATACAAACACGTATAAACAGGCATGCACGCACACACACATGCAGGCACAGACGCACACAGAGACAGAAGGCATAGACTTGGCACAGCAAATTACCCTGCAAGCTATTTACATACGCTGTTACAATATTATACATTTGCATTAAAAAAAGAGGTTTGGAATACTTTAATTGAGCGTGCGGGAGGAGGAATAATGCATCTTTAAAGAGAGGGACAGAAAAACGAGAGGGAGAGAGCTGGAGGGAAGATAATGACAAGAAAGAGAGACACAGCGAAACAGAAACATAGAGAGAAGGGAACGTGAGAAGGAAAGACCACCGGTGAGAGGGAGGGATGGAGGGAGAGATAGATAGATATATATAAAACAGAGTGTTAGCGAGGGAGCGAGATTGTTCCCATTGTGTCAGGAATAATGCGTCCCACACAGCTAAAAGGTTAGCGCCCCAGCCGCAGGCCACCATGACCATTACAATATGAAAGGGTTGAAATATATGCAGAACTGCGCGCTGTGAATAGAACCACTCGAAGGAGGGGACCAGCCCACACTCCGGCCCACAGGAAGGGCTCTCATTTCCAGGCAGACGGTTCGCTGTCGCCCCCTGTTCCGAGCATAGGCCTGGAGGGTTGACCACAATTCAAATCACAACTATGTTATCCAATGGCAACTTTTGAACTTTGTTGGAAATGTAGTTTAGACTTTTTACTTTCCTGTCTGATTATGTCACCACCAGTTGACTGCTCTACTTGTGATTTTTTTAGGTAAAAGTTGTCAGTCCAATTTCCTTTGAGGATGGCCGGGTTTGATTAAACTGCGGTTCGAGACTCAGAATGGTTCACAGACTTATCACCGGCATGACAAGAGCAATAATATGTTATAATGAGTCAGAGTCCCATGATGAGAAACTAAATTTTTCATTTGGTTCCTGTACTCAATAAGTTAATGATGTATACATAATTGTATCGCTGTTCACTTTGGATATGTAACAGAGCTTTATTGGATAAAACACAAAGAGGCCTATTAATAGATCACATAGCAAAATGAGACTTATCTGTCTTCTAAACAATATACACATGAAAGACTGGCAAATAACTGGGAGATATGGTGTGAAACTAATCACTCAGACAGACTCTACTGATAATAACCACATGCATAGCTGATTCAAAGAATACGTTTAAAATGAAAAACTAATTTGACCCAAAATGAGCCTAATTCTATCTAGTGTTGGTCCAGAAGATGAAAGGCTTTATACAGCTTTATCTGTAACTTTATCCACATTGACCTACGTAAATGAAATGATCATCTCCACAAACCGCAGCATACGATCATGTACTCCTTTCTTATGCATTTGTGCTGGGCCGTTGTTTGCATATCAACAGCTTTATTCCATCGATCTAGCCGGGCTAGAACAAAAGCTCAGAGAAGATGAAAAGGTGTTTAACCTGGGTCTGTTGCTGGGCCTTGTTAAATAGCAGGGAATTGTATTGACTACTTTGCAGCAGTGCAGCCACTTAACCGAAGCCTGTTGTCCAGTCTGACAGCTCTACTGTAGGTCTCCACTGCCCAAGTGACCCAAAGGAATTACTGCAATATCAACATGGGCAGTGGCTTGTGTGTGTGTGTGTGTGTGTGTGTGTGTCCGTTTGTATTTATGGACATGTCCTTCCAGCAGAGAAATCAATAGACCCCAGGGTTAATAGTGAGAAGGAACTGGCTCACCAGCTCTACTAACAAACATTAGACTGTTAGCATAACCTCAATCCACCCCTCTCCCCATGGAAATCCACTGGCATTGATTATAAACCTCACACTGCAGTTCAGGCTAGTCGCACTAGCTTATCACTGGCTCTATGAAGCCTCTCGTGTGATCCAGTCTGTCACTTCAACACAGGAGATGTAGGAGTTAACCCTGTAATCTCTTCATAAACCAAGGGCATCAATCATCTGGTGTACTCTTTGGTGAAAAGACTCTGTGCTCTTAGGAGGCCTAGTTGAGCAGAGTGACAGCTCATGAGAAAGAGGATTGGCATTAGAGTTTGCTGTTCTTTTTAAAAATGATTCTGCATTTTTGGGGGCCTTTGTTATAGTTCAAAGTAGAGAGAGACAGGAAAGACTGGGAGACGGGGATGACATGCGACAAAGGTCCTGGGCCGGATTCTAACCCAGGACGTCACGTTTACATGGCAGTATGAGTAAAGTAAAGCAGAGTAAAGAGGTAAAAACACAAGACTCCATTTGCAAAGCCAGGGCTTGTTGTTTTTTTAAACTACAACCTGCTTTTTGTGTATTATGAGGCGTCTATCGTGGCTGTATGGACATTAGTTGGTTCATTCGAATATTGTGGACAGCATGAAATATGGACGATATTACCAGACTACAGAACACTCAACAAAATCTTTCCATTTGGGTTTCTGACCTACGTTGAGGAAATGTATTTATTCACTTTAACCCTGCAGTTTCTTGTTTTAAGTAGAGTTCTGAGACACCCAACAAAAACAAAATTACAGCTCCATTTGTGGGTGTTGCAATTGACTGTTCACAATGCAATCTACATAAATAATCAATCATGTTTATTTCCTACAACCCTGATGTAGACAATATTCCATGCAGTCTCCATTTGTACCACACTTATTTTATTGTCTGTTATGGTGATATATTGGTCTACTCTGACTTTACTGACAGGGGCATTTTTGTAGTTGTGATTTAATATGTGTGTTGGGAGAATGGGGTGTGAATGTTCAACAGAATAATATGTCACAGTACCGCCCACAATGATTGACAGATAATCTCTGTGCAAGTGCAAAAACACAAGACAAAACAAAAAACTGGATTTTGAAGATGACCACTTTAAGCCCCCCCCCCTCTCTCTCCAGGTGTCTGTCCTGTGTTAATGGAAACTTCCCCTGTCATTGGTGTAAATATC
>OMOT01079615.1:0-16010 GCA_900312575.1 Acanthochaenus luetkenii
CTTAAACAGGCTTGGATGATGCTCTCCCTGAGACAGTCCTGACAATAGCCACCACAACCAGGGCACATTTGACCCATTTCACGCATGGGCTACTCCTGATTGGTCTAAATCTCATTACATTACATGACATTACATTACAGCATTTAGTTGACGCTTACATGTCATACCTTCGGCGGAGGCAGCCATGCAAGGTACCAACCTGCTCAACGGGAGCAATTTGGGGTTAGGTGTCTTGCTCAAGGACTCTACGACAGATTTCTTTCCCGGGAGGAGCTGGACTCGAACCGCCGACCTTGCAGTTGCGGGGCGGGAACTCTACCTCCTGAGCTACTGCCGCCCCCATACAAGTATGTCTCAAAGGGCTTTACATTGCATGCATCATATACATAGTACATCACACTACACACAAACACATATATTTGCATGTCTTTGACTGTGGGAGGAAACCCACGCGAACACGGGGAGAACATGCAAACTCCACACAGAAAGGGCCAGGCAAGATTTTAACCCAGGACCTTCTTGCTGTGAGGCGACAGTGCTAACCACTGCACCACCGTGCCGCCCCTCATGCTACGAACAACAGACACACGCACGGACACACGTGTCATATAGAAGCGGCTGCACCACTTAAAAATGTAATCCCGGTCCACAAGGATCATTTCAAAGTGCATTGTACAACTGTACATAAATTAAAGCCAACTGAAAGGACATAAATAGACATTGTGTACTCTAACGTTACTGGTAAAGTACTGTTATGACCGTTGTGTGAACAAATGGCATATTATTCACAGCACAAGCACGCACAACATAAGGACACTCTGATGTAATGCGTGAGTTTATTCCGTTGGCTGTGTATAGTTATTTGTATAGTAACTATAGAAGTTACCATACAAATAACTATAGCACTATACAACGGGCTGTAGCTTTTTTGACGAAGGATTGTTCAAACATTTTGAATTGGACAGATGTGGAAATAAGAGAGCTCCACATGAGTAGCATAAATGTCAGCATAGTACTTGTAATGTTTAACTCGGGCCCGACCAGGTCCGTCCCCGGCCAGAGAGTTCGACCCGGTCCAATTACTGTATGTCTTTTTTCTTTTTGTAGTAGTAGCCAGGCGCACATACAGAGAGAACTACAGGATTGGTTATAGGCTATGATGGTTTATTAAATTGTAATGCACTTGTAAAATGATGATGTCTTTAGGTCGCAGAATTGTTTTAACCCTGAGACCGTCGGGACCCGTTGAGGCTGCTGGCGTTTTTTCCCCCCACTGCTGCCGGTTGTTTTGTCTCATTGTTCTTAACAAATGTGTCATAATGGTCGGGATCACAGCTCTTCAGATGGTTAACTAAATTTGTAGTTGAAGGAATGTGACGTGACTCCTTCCCTTATGACCGACTCCAAGCAAGTATTGCAAATAGCAACTTTGGCATCTATATCGGACACTTAAAAAATAAAAATAAAATCCCCTCTTTCATGCTCAACGAGAGCAGCAGATGCGCACCCTCACGCTGGAGACATGGCGTTGAGCATTCATTCAAGCATTTGGGCATAATTCAAGCATCTTTTTATTGGCCAGACATATCGGCAGAAATTACATTTCCGATGATAAGCCGATAGTTCATTTTGAAGCCATTATCTGCCGATATCATCGTGCATCCCTATTAAAAAGTAATGGAACCAATAAATACAAAAGTAATGGAATCAATTATTTTCAGGAAACTTTGTGCTCGAAGTGTGCAAGATCATAACATTGCGCATCCAAAGAGCTAACTAAGCTGATGGTGTAGCCAATTTAGTTTGTCAATTTGGTCTGTGTGTTTTCTCCCGGCGGTAGCTTGCTACCAGCTAGAAAGATACAGACACGTAACTTTACAAATGTTAACGAGACACTTCCAATATTACCATGGCTTTTCAGCGTCATTCACCACTCATTTCTTCTAAGGTTGAAAGAAGTCTTAAATTGTACACTTTTTGTTGTTGCAGATTTAAATTAACAAAATGTTGCTTAGGCAGCTCGACCAAGATTTTACAATGCAGAAAATGCCCCACTGTAACAAAGGAAAAGTGAGACCAACCAACATCAGGGAACTGTGAGCAGCAGCGCTCATCTTGTCAGAGCCCCCCAAAAAATGGTCATTAAGACAATGCAAGCATTCCTTGTGACAATGTCCTTGTAGCAGTGGAGAGGGTTGTGCAAGGGAGATACACCAGTGGCTGATTCATAGCAAAGACAAGATCATTCCTTGGGTCTAATCACTGTCAGGCCATGGCATCTGAGTTATGCTTGGCAGGTGTCTTGAATGCTCTGTGCATATTTGTTTTGTGAAAGGTAAGAACTCATTCCCTGAGTCTCTTGAGCTCTGCTAGTTTTTCCACCAGACAGCAGCGGTGCATTTGTGATGCATAGGACTTCTGTTGCTAGAAGTGATGTCCAGTTGAGGCAGAAAGTTAGGAGGAAATTGCTTATTTAATTTAATTATTCCCCACACTGCAGACGTAGAGAGCACAGGTAGTGGGGTCAAGCATACAACTAGAGTTACTGACACTGGGCTGAAACACTCAGATGAGCTGGACATGGGCATTTTAGAAAACCTCACAGGTTGGGAGTTCTATAGCTTGCAGACACCTTATTCTTATCTAGGATAAGTTCACTATTTTGGACCTTAGACCGTATTTGCAGACCTTCTACCATGAAACTGACACAGAGACCATAATTTCACTGATCGGTTCAGTATTGAGCTTTCTACAGTTTTCCTGCAGGCTCTTACTGGGCTACAATAGAAGTAAATTGGGCAATTGTTAATGCTTTGGAAACACTGTGATAAATGTGCTTTTCTGAGACAGGGAGCTCAGGGTGTATTCTTATAGATCTCAGTATGCTCTCCTGTGAAATGTAGACTATCACAAACCGAATGTTGCAACAACAGTTCCATTTTAAACAGAACTATTTTGCCGACTGCACTTCGCACTGTAAACATCCATACTCTAGCTACTCAAATTACAGATTCCAAAGACAGTATTATCCGAATAGCACGGATTACTTATAGAATTGAGAGTTGTCCGTTCGGTCCCTCCGGTCTGGGCCTCTTCCTCCAATTTATTTTGGGGATGTGGAAGAAGGATTCCAAAACCTGCCCGGTTTATTAGCGCTTGAAAGTCCATGGCATCGGTTGCGCATGCTGGAGATGATCCAGTGTCATCCACGGATACATCCAGGTTTTCGATGGCATTTGGTAGAAACAGATCCCACTCCCTACCACACAAACTTTCCTCCTCTCTGGGCATCTGCTTGCACCTCTTGCAAGAACATCAATAGTCCCCCCAAATTCTTCGTCTAGCCTCAGCTGCAACTTCGGATGGCTGCACACCTTCTTCAGCCTCTCTCTCTCCTCATCCATTGGAGTTCTGTGTCTGTGTATTCTGGCTATAACCTGCCAAAGTCAAAATAAAATGATTTGTCTTCGTAATCATTATAACAATCCATCATCCAAGTTATTTGCCTGAATAGTAGCCTACGTTGCTGCAAGTAAACAAACGCAGGCTTCTCACCAAGATACACTTTTCTAAACAGCCGGTACTTCCCACTCCCCCGCCTCCGACACATAGTCCTCCGCTTAGCAGAGAAAACAATAGCCTGGGGAATACATATCTCCAAGCCATGCCAAGCGCATAATTGTTTTGGGATTGCGATACATTTCACAGGAAAGCATACTGATGAGACCTGTAAGAACACACCCTGAGCTTCCCGTCTCGGAAAAGAACATTTATTGCAGTTTTTCCACAGCATTTACGATTACGATTGTAGCCCAGTGAGAGCCGGCAGCAAATCTGTAGAAGACTCACTACTGACCTGATCAGTGAAATTGTGGTCTCTGTGTCTAAGATCCAAAATAGCGAACTTATCCTTTAACTTGCCTTGGCATATTTTGAAAACGGAATGTGCTGTTTAATTTATATCACTTGTTGTATTATGTGCCCTTACATTTTGTTGCATTTCTCAGCTTTGTTGCAAGGTCCTACTTGTGGGATGTAATATATTGTATCTCTGTCAGGGCTTCATTTGCAAACAGCATTTTAACTAACAAAGTTATGTTTTTGCTAAAGGGACTTTACACACATCTTTTCTAGATGTGCTAACATTTTGAAAATACAATCTCTGCAAGGGTAGAGATAGTATAATTACCAGATTTATGTCCCCCTGTAAGGTTAGAATGAATAAACAACTAGCTATGGGTGATTTAAGTGTTATGTTTCAGACCCTTTTGTTTATTGAATTTCCTTTTTATTCACCAATAAAAAGGGCTGGTAATGAATTATGGGCAGTCTCCACACTGTGCAAAAATTAGGCCACAGTATTTAATGTATTTTTAAGAACTTGCTTTCACTTTAACAACCCCTGGGGTAATCTATGTGTCCTTTTGCTGCTGCCCTAATTGCCCTCCCGGTGTCATCTGCAGCTGCCACCAGCACCACCCCTGCAGCAAAGACTTCCAGTCATGTGACGCGCTGCAGCGACAGCCAGAAGAACTACTGTGTGAATGGAGGGGAGTGCTTCACCCTGGAGGTCATGCCAGGCAGCACCAAGTTTCTCTGCAGGTAGGACAGGGAACGCAACATTGAGTACCGACGTTTACCTACGTTTTCAAATGATTTAATTTCTCATAACGCAGTTACAGTTTACATTTTTGATATTGTATTATATGCTGAGTAATGCCAAAAGAATGCCATTTGGATGTAAAGTGATAGATGGTATAAAGTGATGTCACTATTTTTAACCTTTTACACAAGCAACAGAGATTCATACTAGGTGCCTATGATGGAAGGATACCTTTTTGAGGAAAGAGAGCTTGGCAACATCAAACTCTGCACCAGAGAACATTGTAAATGCATTAATAGATGAGGTGTTGGCTTAAGGTTAATGTAAGGAGTGAATACATGAAACATCACAAGAATAGATGTATACTTGGATGCATTTTTGGTTGCCATTAGGGCAATTGGTGTCTGATGAAATGCCTTCTATAAAGCTAACTGGGTAGAGAGATAGAGAACAGAACAGGTGGAAGTCCCCCCTCAGAGTGCTTGTGACCGGCATTATTAATATCTGCTGCTCTTATTGCCAGAGCTGAACCATCCTACAGTTCCGAAAAACAAATGGCTCTCTGGGCCATGTTGTATTTATGAGAGTCTCCTCCATTCTTGTCTTCCCATGGCGCACTGAAGCTTGCTAATATTTTCCTGGTGTCAGGATCAGACATGCTCTAACTGCAGCAAGTAATATATTCTAAGCCCTTGATATGAGTGAGAAACAGGATGTGCTTTGCTCTGTGCTGTGTGACAGCTGCCCATAGCTATAACTCTTGCAACTGTCAGTCTCTGAAAATATTTAGTTCCTCCACTGAGCATCAGACCTGGCAGGAAATAAGAATTTCTGACCAGAATGTCCAGATTCATACAATATATACTGTCACTGTGGCTATTAGTGGGCAGATTAAGATCAAATCAAATCAGATTTATTGTCACGTCACAATTAAACAGGTATAATGAGTGGAATTCTTGAGTGCAAGACTCCGCAACAATGCAGTGTTAACAATTTACACACACAATACAATATAGTCTAATATATTGTAGAGCAGCATCATTAACAATATACACACACAGTACAATATAGTCTAATATATTGTAGAGCAGCATCAGTAGCAATATACACACACAATACAATATAGTCTAATATATTGTAATAATGATAAAAATACAGAATCCAATATACAAATGCACAACATAAAGTACAATAATCCCAAATGTGCAATTGTATGCAGGAAATGTCTCTGTTGTGGCTAGTGCATGGACCAGGGTTAAATTAGTAAAAGTGCAGATGCAATAATAAAGTATTTTACAAAACAGTGTGGGAGAGTGCAGGCAACAGGCGGTGTGCAGCTGTCAGTTGTCCAGCATGTATACATTGCCATGGATACATTTTCACTGGGATCCATTTAATACAAAAGCAATACTCTTATTGCCTGTCTAGAGATTGCGTTTTGCCTTAAATACATAAATGACTAAGCACAAAAATTATACTGTTGCCGAGGCTATTTCTTCCCTTCAGTACGCAATGTAGCATGAAGTGGGAGAGAGAAAACACTGTGTCTCTCCACTCACCCATTATAAATGCCCATATATATCTACAGAAATAACCGGTCTCCCAGGAGTTTCCTGAGAGGCCAATTCATTGAAGCCTCGATGGTGTTTCTCAGCACAGCCACACAAAAAGTCACAATATCTAGGCATGATACTGATCCCTGCCACTGTGATGTAAAGCTAGTGATATATCCATTAGGGATAGATATACTCTATGGGCTTATTTGAAAAACCATTAAAGGAATCATTTTGTATCTTTTTTATCTTGCTTTTTAAAATTGTGTTATGTATCATGGAATCATTGAGCAATATCTGCACCATAATAATTATGCAGCTCCTACAGACGTGGTCAAAGCCTTAAACTAAGTTCTATGTCTACTGGAAAGATCTCAGCCCTTTCTGTACCTGGGAGAGTCCATTTCCTGCTGCAAGGACATCAGCATGTACATCACTCCATCAGCTCCCTTCTCAAATTTTCCTTGATATTTTGTATCTTTGGTTTTCCCTTTTTTCCCAGCTTCTGACACGCTGTAAGCCTCAAAGCTGGACTGTTCTTCAGAGCCACTACATCTCCCACTACTATCTACTTCAGCAGGGTTTTACATGGACTCCTGCTCTGTCTGTTAAAAACCCTTGTGTGTAAAAAAAAGAAAAAAGGAAACAGGCTTGGCCTCTGTTATAAATGCCTGCTATAATAAATATAGCCTCAGCTACATTGGATAGTCAAATCCCCCCTCAAAAACCAGTAATGATGATTTTTGCCGTCCTAGGAGTCATCTAGGGCCAGCCAGTGCTTACTGAGGATTCATGTTACTTAATATTCCCGCAAAACAACATTTATGTGATTCCTTTTGTATTCCTTTTGAATCTTTTGCATGGGCTATACTACTGAAAAAATAAACGTCATCCTGTAATAAACATGTTAAGCTTTCCCTGACCGGGTTAAGCCCATTAGGCCTGATGTAGAAACCAGGCTAATGATGTTTCCATTGTGGCTAATTTAAACAGATAGTGAAATCAACCATTGTAAGGTAATTACTCATTATGAGATAAATATAGAGTCCTCTTGGGGTGTTATTTTAGATTGCACTTGCTTGAGTAAAAATAACTTCAGTAATGTGGAGAATTACAGGTAATTAAGGGTATTGTATATATTTGTGTTTGTTAATGTGAATTCATGTGTATTGTGTCACATGTGTCAGTGCTGTGCATCTCACTTCCTTTCTAACCCTCACCCAGGTTCTTAGTGGGATACATTGGGATTCGATGTCAGGAAACTGTGCCTAAGAGAGTCATGAACCCAAAACGTAGGTGAATACAACTGAATTCAACCCCACGTGTCATTGCTGGTGTTTCAACCACGTCCGAAGTTCCAGTCAAACTTTCCGGAGCCAGCGGACCAATGCATCTGTCCTGGCAATTCGTTGCAGACAGCTGTTTAGAGAGCAGGGTTACATATGGGCTTCTCATCTGGCTGGGTGATATTGACCTCTTATCAAGGGATAAAATAATGTTGATAAGCTGGGAATTGTTCCTGCTGGTCAAATCTATTTGTTATCTATTAGTCTAGCCAAATCTGAGATCATTATTCAATGTATTTGTGTATCAGGACCTGGTGGAATGATGACTAGGATTCGGGTTGTAAGTCTTCTCAGAGCTGACAGACTGGTGACATATACTGGCCTAGCTCGCCCTTCCTGACAACACCAGTGATGGAAGCCGTGGGTCTTTGACAACTCTGGTATAAACTCACTGTTCTTCTCTTCTCTCTCTCTTCTCTTTGTGACTTTTTTGTTTCCCTCTCAGGTGCCCAAATGAATTTACTGGTGATCGCTGCCAAAACTACGTAATGGCCAGCTTTTACAGTACGTCTATTTCCTCTCCTGTCTGTGCTTGGATTGGAGCATGCTCAATTAGTACTACTTCCTGTTGTTTCAGTTTCTCCACAGATTCTAGACAGATTACGTTATAGTATTCATGTTTTATGTAGCCCATACCTTCTCATTGCATGTTGAAGTTTCTTTCTGTTTTATTTACTGACATTTTTAAAAAAGCAGCCAAAACTGATTATTTACCCAATCACTTTTTACCAGAGACATTTTATTTATTTATCTGCCACATTTTGCCACTTTGTGTTCATCCTTCTGGCTATCGTTCATACTGCACCAAAATGATTTTTGTTGTTGTGAAAAATGCTTTGGGTTGTATTGACTAAGTCTAATACTAGTTTACTGAAGTTTTACCTCTACAAATACTAGATTGAACTTGATTACCTACCAAGAGAGACCAATGGTTTTAGGGAGGGCAGAGTGACAGTTCTAAATGGACCAAAACCAGCTCTGCTATTCTAAATTGACTAACGTTAACCAGAGATCGCCTGTCAGAAAACACAATATATTGTGTGACAATTGAAGGTCCCTGAACAGGAATATCACTGGAGATGAGTTCTGGTTCCAGTCTGCATTTTACCAAATTTGTAAAATTTTTGTACTGCTTGAACAACACATAATATGTGCATACTTATATTGTACATTATTTTCCTTTCAGAGATAAGTCGAACTACAGGTTTGCGTGTGTAAAAATGTGTGCAAACTCATAGCACGAGCAAATAAATGTTCAAACTGATCTACTAACAGTGCGCACTAAGGACTGCGTCTTTCAAATGTGCAAAATAACATGCCTTATCCAGTTATTACTTTTGTCTTAATGAATATGCAAGATGGGGCATTTACACGCTATTTTGCGAAAACATGTAAATAGATTAATGCAGCACACGCACTGTGATCTTTCAAACCTGAACGCAATTTAGTTGACGGAGAATCCATCTTTAATATGTTTCAAGGAAAGGTTCAAATGCCTTACATGCGTAAAGAAATCAACATTTATTGAAAAAATATGAATGAAATCCCTTTCAAAATTCTACTCAACAAAATACTCTGTCTCAATCATTTCTAAATGTGTTAAGCCCCACAAAATAATTCTCCAAAATACATTACTGCAGTCACAAAATAATCTATCACAGCTCTAACATTTATTGTAGCCTATTTTAACATTCTAATTCTAAGTCTATAGGCTAAAATTTCATTTTACGCTTGTGGTTCTGTTGCCCGTCCAAACTCTCCATGGTGCAAACCATTAAACATGCAAAACCCTCATTTAAATACTTATGTCTCCACCACGTTTGCACCTATTGTCATTTACGCAATCGTTCTTAGTAAATCACCCGCAAAACGTCCATCAACCACATGCGCAAACTTTTAGAATACACACGCAAATTAGTACCCTTTATTTTGGATCTTAGTATATCAGGCCCTGAGTGTTTTAAAGATGAACAACATAGTTTTTGGCCACTAGTAATGCTTGTGAGCAGTGGGTCCCCATGCAACAACAAAAACACTTATCACATGGTTTTCAAGCACAAGGACATACAACCACGGCAAGAATTAGGAGTTGACATAGTACACAATATTGTATGGAGAAGGAGGGCTTAGGGCCCGTGCACCGTTCCAGATAGTTTTTCCTCTCTGCTCACTTAATAACCATGTCAGCAGAAGAAAGAGACACAACTGATTTTGGGAGAGCAAACAAATGGAAATCTGATCATAATGTTGAGTGGAGAAAAGGCTGCACTTTGAAACCTTAAAAATGAAGACTTTCAGAACATCTTTGAAGGTTAACATAGTCATTGGGGGTCTAACAACATACTCTATGTCTGTACGAATGAAATTATGAATGTAAACAAATCCAAGTTGTGTACATGAAAAAAAAACGGGAAAAAATACAAGTAGAAAGAGTAAATCACAAAAAGTAGAATTATAACTGAAGAATACTCTAAAAGGGAGAGACTGAAATGGGGATGAATGGCAGGACCTCAGACTATAGCACCGAGTGTGGGCCCTGAGAGACCTGGCTAACCTGCAGCTCATGTCGGAGTCTTGTATGATGAGCCAACAGAGCACAGACAGCATCATAAGAATGGATATGGGAATTAGCTTAGTTAGTGAAGGGGTACGGTGCTTTATTGTTATTAATATAACACAGATGCACATTTACCCCCCTTACCACCAGAAAAAGGGTGGGAGGTTGCGAGGAGGTTGCTGCTTTTTGACGGCTGAGGCTGGGAGAAGGGAACCTCGCTGGCCGGGCCGGCCCCTCCCATGAGGAGTCATACTGTCTTCTTCAGTGGCGGCTGGGATGAAGTCCCCCAGGCGCAGGCCAGCTGGTGGTGGGGCCCCCGTACTTAGATGTCATCGGGCAAGGGCTGCTGTCTTGAGGTTGAACCGCCAGGGCAGGGAGGGGGACAGTCGGAGAAAGGTGCACAGGACATAGAAATATGCAATCTTTCATGCGGGCCATTGGTAATCACCATCCCTTCCCCTCTCAGGGCGTTGAGGGGTGAGAGGAGGAGGAAAAGGATGTCAGGGGTAGGTGGTGTCCGAGCCAGGCTCTTTCTTCCTACAACTGCTGGAACCATTAAGTGGTGAGGGAGATGAAGGCGCCAAACAAGCCATCAGGGGACAGAGGGGTGCCCAGGAGCTAGTTGTCACACATGTCGGACTCCGACTATGAACAGGGCCATGACACGACGGTAGCAACACCCTTGGTGAGGTTGTTTAGCTGTCCCACCATGCGGGATGCTAAATCAAACTCCTTGGCTAAAAGGGAGGTTTTTTGTCAGCAGCTGTGACAGAGACAAGAATATTTTGTTGAAATATTCTGTCTCCTTATCTATAGTTTGCAGCGGAAAAGGTTTCCTACACCCCGACCAACTAACAAAGCCAGGACAGTCAGGGCATCATAAAGTGGGGGAATGCCCTTACGGAAGATATCGGACTTCCCCTCCACCCTGGTGAAGTCAACGAGGCCGGAGACTACATTACATTACAGCATTTAGCAGACGCCTTTATCCAAAGCGACTTATATGTCATACCGTTGGCGGAGGCAGCCATGCAAGGTACCAACCTGCTCAACGGGAGCAATTCGGGGTTAGGTGTCTTGCTCAAGGACACTACGACAGATTTTTTTCCTGGGAGGGGCTGGACTCGAACCGCCGACCTTGCAGTTGGGGGCGGGAACTCTACCTCCTGAGCTACTGCCGCCCATCACACCATGCACCACACTACACACAAACATATATTTGCATGTCTTTTTGACTGTGGGAGGAAACCGGAGCACCCGGAGGGAACCCACGCGAACACGGGGAGAACATACAAACTCCACACAGAAAGGGCCAGGCGAGATTTGAACCCAGGACCTTCTTGCTGTGAGGCGACAGTGCTAACCACTGCGCCACCGTGCCGCCCGTCGTTACTCTTACTGAACATTCGCTGCCATTTACCTTCACACCGTGATGTTGAAGCTGGCCCAGGGTCTGGCTGCAGATAAAGTAGCGCTGAGGAAACGAGCACTTGAAGGACTTGCACAGGCCAAAAGACTGAAGAAATGAAATAAACGTTTTGGCTCCCCAGCCACGACTTGCTTGTCAACCCCACTAGAGCTAAAACACTGGTGTCAATTAATAGTTTTTTTTGCCTAAATTAAATGTTGTCTTTTCCCTTAATTTTCTTCTCAGAGTGCACCAGAATGCTACATTTTAAGATGATATTTTTAAAACCCTAAAGGGTTTGGGGTTCGTGGGTTTCTCACCTTTTTTAGCCTCTTATGAGTTTGCAGGTATGCAACTACATGAGTGGCTAAGCCAATACAGCTCTATTACATTACATTACATTACATCATTTAGCAGACGCTTTTGTCCAAAGCGACTTACAATAGTACATTTTTTCAGTCAGACCAACTATACAACGCAGTCTTTCTTCAGCTAAACACTTCAATAGGAACAAGTAGCATATAACACTTTAGGGGGTGAAATTGAAGTAGTTACTATTCAGGATTCAGTAATGAAGTAAAGTAACTAGTAAATACGTTTGTTTTTTTCAGCAGCAGTAATTAGTTTGTGAATAGGACGATTTTGACTGAAGTGAATGAAAGACTATAACAAAAAATGGACACAATATACAATGCAAGAAGAAAGACATAAATATATTTTATTGAATGTCAAATAAGAATATACTGACACATGGACTGAAATATTTTTTTGCATGAAGTTACAGGTGTTGGTGGATTACGTGTTCGGGTCCTTAGATTTCTCCGCCTGAGAATTACATTTTAGTAGGCCAGCCGTTTGCCTGATCTAAATACGCCAATAAAGGAAACCAGAACTTTTTCTCAGCTAGAGATAGACAGAGTTTCTCCCATGTTTTTGTCACATTTCAAATCTGCCCCTTTGCTAAATATTTGTTAAAAATAGTAACACAAAAAGTCTAGGCCCTTTACTATCACTGTGGTCAACAAAATACATTACACCAAAAATGCAGTCTCCATGGTTATGTTATTAGCATTTCTCATTTCAGAAAATGCTGTGAGGCAGACAGTCAATGAGAGTCTCACATCCAGACCAATATATTTTGTTATGCAAGAAGCATTACATTACATTACATTATTCAGCAGACACTTTTATCCAAAGTGGCTTACATATCCATCATATACATATACATACTACATCATCATATACATTTTACATCATACACTATGTCATACATCTTCATCTTTGTTATTAGTTCAGTAGTGGTTGGAGCCAAGCACATGTATACAACTTATAGGCTGACATGTATAGAACTTTATGTTCAAATTAAATTGTGAAATGTAAATAGTGAAATCATATGTAATTTTACAAAATGATTTATTTTCACAAGAAATTAAAAGGACCTCCAGATATCTGCCCTGCTTAGGTTTTGACAGTCTCAAGGCTAAGTGAAGCAAGCCTACTCTAGAAATGTGGGGGAAACAGATCTAAAATGTTAGTGTGATTAGTGAGTCGTCTTTGACAGTGATATAAAACACAAAGGATCTTAAGGGGTCTCCTCTCATCCTCGCACACACCAACACAACATTACAGATGTTAAGGCCAAATGAAATGCATATCCTTCCCCGACTAGCCAATATGGAGAGAGTCAGCAAACAAATAATAAAGTAACTTAGACTATCTCAGTCAAGATACACAACACAGCCAATATCCAAATAATTAGGCGGTGGGCCGAGGCTGCCTATCTGCTTTAGTTTTAGAAAATAATGATCCCCATTGATAGATGATGTTGAAAGTTGTGAAGATTGTTTTATAATTGATCAGATTCTGTTTGTTGCCATTCAAAATTCTTGCACATTTTCCAAAAATGTAAAATTTGCAGGTAAATGTTGCCAATAGCACGCTTATATACTGGCGGAGGGATTTCATGAACCTATCAGATTTAGCTACATTGAGCACAGCTGTTTGACTGAGGTGTCAGCTGAGAATTTACATAGTCAAATGCTAAGAATTTACAGTCAAATCTGATTGGTCAAGTCATACGGTCGACTGATCATTAAATCATGTTTGTTTTTATGCGCATTGATTAATATTCTTATTTGCTGGTTTTTTCTACACCAGAAAAAAGAGCTGAAACACCCTATTAAACTGTCTTATTTACTTAGTATAAGAATAATAGGTATTGTTCCATCCTTTTATCTCACTCATTATTTGAAACATCTGCATTGTGTTGACAGACCTTATAATGATAGCCTACAGTAATAAATATGCCTATTTAGAATATAGCAGGACCATAGCCTACAGTAAAAAAAGAAACTAGAGTAGGCATAAAACAAAAACAAAAAATACCTATAACAAAATAGGTTTAAATAACAAACAGGCTAACGCATGCCTTTTGTCTTTTTTTTTACCACTGCAGATAAGTCTAATCTTTTGGCTTAACAATTTCACAAAGTGGCCGTCTGATTCTTTTCAAGTTGAGTGCAAGGAAAACCAACTCGTTCACGTTGGTCAGAGAAGTGCGTTCCTTGCTTTGTTTGCAATACAACCAGCTTTGGAAAAGATCCTCTCTGATGGTGTGGAGGTGGAGGGGATGCTGTGGATTCTTTTCACGGCTCTGGACAGCTTTGGGTATTTCCTCATTCTTTTACCATCATTCCAGCGGGCCTGCATTGCTTTTTCTTTCTTTTAAATAAGCCTTCATCTCACTTGTCTCGTCATCCGGCTGTTCCTCCTCTTCAACACTGGACAGCAGCATTGCCATCACCGTGTCCTTCTCTTTCTGTTTTGGATGGGTTGTGGGCTCAAGCTCCTCCACCAAGTCCCTTTCCTCCTGGAAATGCCTGTCAGCTAGTTCTGCCACCGCTGAATAAGCCTCATCCCTTTGCTCATCAGTGAAAAAAGAAAGCTTCTTGAAGCATGGGTCAGCCCCCATCATCTGTCAATCTCCTCAGACAGTGTAGTTTTAAGGGCTTTAATGACTGCTATCGTCGTCACGCGCCACCAAATGTCATTTATTGTTCATGAGCATTGGGACAGTGGCACACAGTGATGCGTTCAAGTCCTGTGACAAAATTGGCTTGAGAACATTAACTATGTCCTCTGTTGTTCTCAACTGGGATGTGGTGAGCTCCAGATCTCGGTCAGACCGTTTGCTGACACTTGGATCCGTCTGCACAGCACTGGCCCCTTTTGCTCTATCTGGCGAATTCGCAACTAGCTGTACCAGTTTATGCTCAGCCACGTTCTGTTCTTTCTGTGCTGTGGTGACATTTTTTTGAAGTGTGAAACGATGTGCCTTGCAGCAGCAATAGTGCAACACACAGGATCCTGCTTTAGCGCACTGATAATGCACAGTTGTAGCGTGTGGCCCGCGCATTGGACTCCATTCACGTTTCCCGATGACGGGTTCTGGGCCAGCTGATTGATGCATGCAACCATATTTGCTGCATTGTCATGGACAACAGATACTATCTTAATACCTGGAATGTCCCAATCAGAAATAATCTCCGTCAGTGTTTGTGAAATATGATCTGCTGTGTGACTTTCCTAAAATGTTTTCGTTTCTAACACTAAACTTTCCAATCACCAGTCTTCAGTGATGAAGTGTGCTGTGACTGTCAGATATGCCTCCATTTGCAGCGAGGTCCATATATCTGTAGTAAAGCTGACTGCTTCACATGTCTGTATTCATTTGTAAATCTATGACCTTGTGTCTACATAAAAAAATAACGAGATAATGAGATCACAGAACTGCCTTTTTTAAAGCACAATCATCTTACACTATCTTACTACTGTATTAGCCTACTTACCCGTTTTAAGTGGTAAGCCATGTTGGTTGTTGTCGTGTGGTACGACAGAAGCTGCTGACACCTTTTGGTCATCTTTTACTATTTCAAAATTCTCCCACACTTTTGACATGTTTTTAGTGGACATTGTGGGCTATTAAGTTGCTAAAAAGCCAAAACACTGCCACGTGCTGCTCCAATGGTCCTGCGGCAGCTTAATTGGATAGTGGGACTTTAGTTTACTATGGTGATTTTTTCATGCACACTAAGGATATTGATTAAATGCTGTGGCACACTTGGGAATGAGTGTCCACGTGACCAGAGACAACAGAAAGACTGTCCACACACCGAGTAACTGAGCACAGTACTTTATTCACTGTCTCTGGGAGAAAATAGGTTAGTTCATTAACACCTTAAGCCGCGGGTGGGTCCGACGTCTTGATAGTGAGTTATTGGGCAAAACAAAAAGTGTGGTAATGTATAAATGGGGATCTAGCACTTCCAAAACAATCCTCCCAAGTGTATTTGGTCCAAGCAATGTCTGATAGGCAATCATCCAAATGTTTGAGTTCCAAAATAAAAGCTCTTGGAATGGATGAGGCAGTAGCATTACAACGCAGCTTGGAAGACGATTCACTCACTCAATGCCGCCGTGTCAGGTGTCATATGAAACTAGACACTCTACCCTTTCAAATGATAGCAAGCAATCAATAGTCATA
>OMOT01079616.1:0-14555 GCA_900312575.1 Acanthochaenus luetkenii
CAGTGTGCCACGACTGCTCTGCTGTCTTCCACAGGTTAGTCACCACCAACTAGTCAGACATTTAAAACTTACATTCAATACCACACATATTTAAAATAAAAAAAGACACATTACCTGAATGTACATTCTTGTATATGTAACAAAAGTCGTTGGCAACTGTGCGTCTGTTTAGAGATTGTTACTATGACAACTCCACAACTTGTCCGCGATGTGCCCGAATGACCGAGCGCATGCAAGACGAGCTGTCAGATGTGAAAGATGCTTAACCCTGAGGACCCCGCCTGATGTTACTGTGACTACTACTGGATGTTGCACTTTGCCTGATGCTGTATTCTACTCTATCAAGGAAGTCTGATACAAGTGTTAAGACTAGCTTGTTGTCTCTGTTTTTTTAATGCAGATGTTTATGGTGTCTTTCTTCCTGTGCACTACATAATGAAGCAGGGTACTTAAGAGGCCCATCTGGGGGGAAGAAAAAAAAAATCATTTTTTTATCTAAGTGTTTAAGTCATACAAGATTGGCTGTGAGCACCGTTTTGTGTGTGTGTATCATGTGTAAGCATCTGTCTGTATAAATTTACTAAATAAATATAAATGCCCAATGAAGAGAAGCTAGCTTACCAGTAGGTAATTTTGCATGCAGGACTTGTATGATATTAGTCAATAAAAGCCTCAACTTTGTCAATCTATACTGCCAACCTTGCTAAGTCTCAACTTTAAGGTTGCCATGAATGAAAAAGCATTCTAACTTCCTCGATATAAATGATAGACCGAAAAAACGGACAAAATTACAGTATATTAATCTGAAATTCACCTTCAAATCAGCTGCAGTATTTTATTTTCCCCCTGTAAACATGCTATGACGTTAAATAACTCGTCTTGTACTCGAGGGGTATCATTTTGATTGACATCTCCCAAGCATCTTTGAGGTGCTGCATTTGGGGCCTATTTCCCAGTTAGCGTTTATCAATTCCACGAGTTTGCCTTTACCAAAGTTTAGTGTGCTACAGTTAAGAAACAGGATGTTCCAGTAGGTTACAAGTATGGGATATAATCTGTTTGATTATAATCATGATTTACCAGGGCTTCTTTGTTATTGCCACCAGCTCACATTCTGTCATCAGTTCTGCAATTTAATGTTTTGCTAGCACTGTCACTAACACAGTGCACACCCCAGCCTTCCCATATTCCCTGTCAGGGGCCTGAATTGATGTCTGTTTTCCATCTCATGGGGTCTTTAACAAAACAGTCACTTTCAGTCCTTAAAGCAATATTTCATTTCAACAGACCATTTGCACCTTAACCTCCTATGAGTTCATGAATAGTCAACCTAAACTTGGCCACCCTGGATATCAGTAGTGACCATTCACTTGCTTATTTTGACACTGTAGTCCAAAAACAATTTAATATGGCCTGTATTTGTTTTAAACAAGCAAGTTTGTGTGTTTACCATAATGACATGAGTTGAAAAATACATTGCTGTATTGGCTATAGATATACTCTCAAAGTATGGGTCTGAAAAATATAGTTTCTACTGAAGAGATATTGCTTTGACTGACAAAGAATAGAAATTGGGAGACTAAATATATGTAAGAAAAAATTAAGTTGGCCTTTTTTTCCAAAACTGACCTAATTTCAGACAGTTTGATGTACATTTAATGCAGTTAAGTTTAGTGCACTCTGTAGCTAAATGAGTTTACATGGTGTGCCCAAGATTGTCAGCTACAACTTTATATACATTTACCAATATGTTCTATCCAAAAGTCTTAATATAGTTACCATCACGTTTATGATTTCAGTCTCAAAGTATAGTTTTTATTGTATTTTATTTTTTTCAGAAATGACAAATCTGTTCTTTGGCGACATGTGTTAATGTTGACTTAAAATTATTTGTTTTAAAATAATTTTGGCTGTTCTTTCAGCATGATATAATGGTCATTGTTTTTTCTCTAATGGACATACTGTACATACACATTGCTGTTGGTGAAAACCATAGCCTATGATAATTGTCAAATCGTGAAGTAGTGCATTAATAAAGTAATGAGATATATTAAGGTGTCAGTGTTGTGTTGAATCCATGATCAGCTGGATTGTTGTGCATGTGTCATGCAGAGCAAAGATCTCAAGCTGACAAACTGTGAAGTCTTACAAAAGATCAATGCCTTGTTAAAGAACGTTGTATAGTGTAAGACTAGTGTTGCGAGATTTGGAGTTGTGTCAAACTAAGATTAGACATGCCCACTTGCACGTGAAAGGCGGGTCAGAAGCACAAGACGTCAGTGGTGGTAATTAAGGACAAAACCGGTGTCATTTAGTGACCTGACCTTTTTTTTAATACAAACTACGTTGTCAAGTTAACTGTTGTCCTTAAAGAAAAAGACATGGATGTGACAAAGTTTGTAAAGCGACATGTTTTTGAGGGATTATGAGACCCTGTGGTGATTGATGCGTGCATTTATATGAAAACACTCAAATCTGGCACATTCAAAAATAAACTTTGACAAAACTAAATGAAGGTTTCATGTTTATCGTGATTAATTATCTTGCTCTGGCAATTTTCACGTTTGTGGAAATCGTTTTTCATACTGTCAGGGCCGGCTCTACCCAGCGACATAAGCGGCCGCTTAGGGCCCCACAGCCACTAGAGGGCCCCATAGCAAAATTAAGCATGACATTTAAAAAATAATGTTTTGAGGATTAATTTAATTGTTATGCACGTTTGAGTTGTGTTTGTTTTGCACATATTATTTAAAATGGTACAAGTATTTTTTTTACACTTAATTTAGACCCTGTTTGATTGTTAATTTAGCATTTTAAAAGTGATGACTTGTCAACAGATTTGGTTCTGTAAACATTGTTTGTTTGGCTGTCTTAGACACCACTATTAAAAGATCTATCTCTGAACAGTGATGGTCACTTTACCAGTCTCTGTACTGTCAGTTCATCAGTGCTCGGACTGGGTGGGTGATGGATAGGTTATGGAACAGCCTCCCCACTGATATTAGATCTGCTAACACTGGATACTTTCAAGCAGCATCTAAAGACCCATTTGTTCAGACTGGCCTTGATTGATTCATTTATATTTGACAAATTGTTGGTTGTACTGTCTACGGACATGTGTGTGTATATTTAGAGTTGTTTTTATTTGCACTTTGTGAAGCACTTTGTGGCCCATGTCCTTGAAAAGTGCTTTATAAATAAAGTTTACTTACTTTCTATCTGATATGACTATTAACTTTATTTAAGTTTCTGTTAATTTGTCATTACTTTTGATCCCCTAAAATGGGGGATCAAAATGTGCTCTCTGCTCTCAATTGATCATAATGAGGTCATCGGCATATATAAACAGATGGCCAAAAGAAGAATTCTGCTATGACTCCACCACCCACCATCTCCCTCCCGACGCAGCAATGGAGAGCCAAATCTGTCCATGCTTCCCATGCAGCAAGCGCCCGGTCAGCCTCCCCAGCTGGTCAGCCTCCCCAGCTGGTCAGCCTCCCCAGCTGGTCAGCCTCCCCAGGTCCTAAAGATGCGCTGAACTGAACACTTAAACTTAAACCAATATGTGCCTTTAATGGACACGCAGAGTGATTTTCAAATGAGAACATTCATGACAACATTCTATATTTTTTTATCTTACAGTGTAAGATAAAAAAATATGACTGTTACTGTAAGACTTAAGTAGTCTAATGTTGGGTCTTAAAATCATATTTTTTTCTTGAATTAAGTGTAGCTTATTTTCTTGCGGATGTTCTGCCCTATTCTAGTTTTTCAAGTTCTTGGCATTTGAGAGTTGCTGAAAGTGAAACTAGTGGGATTATCTCATCTTGTTTAAGTTAAGGAAGATTATTACATTTATCGGACTAAATTATTTGGATGGATGTTTTTACTCAATTTCTTGACTGTATTCAGGGGGCAATATAATTGATTAATCATCAATGGTAGAAAATACAGAAGCTTGTCCACGTAAGTGATAACATGGGTTATCAACCTCTTGCTCGAGAACAAATGTGTAGACATAATTCAGTCGAGTGGCCTGGCAGTCGATACAACCTCACCTTGATGTTTTGTCACTGGATTGGGATCAGTGTGAACTAATGTTGACCCATCAGCTGGAATCAGTCACTCACAGCATTAGTTGATGTGAATTTGTCACCCCATGTAAGTATTTTAATACTTGTTCAGCTTTTGGTGAGATGTATGTTGCAATTTACCTAAAACATATAGCATGAAAATAACCAACGTGTTTTTCTTTGGAGGTGTTTGTGAAATAAACATTTTAAAGGTGTATTGTTCCCTGTGTGTTTTTATCATAGCGGTGTGGTTCTACTTTTAATCTGGATCGCCTAGTCTACATAATGTTAATCTTAATCAAGATACATGACGCTTCATATCTTTTTGCGCGCTGATGGGGCCCCATGTTGTGCAGCAGGTGCCCTTTTTTTATTTTCACCCCCTAACCTCCAAACAGCCTGAGTCCGCCACTGGACTGTGTACAGACACCACCAGGTAGGAGAGGATACAATTGGCACAAATTAAGAAAACAAACACAGGTAATATCCCGTAACTCAATCTCAAACTGCTCTTCCATAACTCAAATCTCGCGAGATGATCTAGGGGGGCAGGGTCTAGCAGCTGCATGATGCTGCTCGGTTACTGTGATGGGCAAAACAGTTCATTTCAGTGACTCGAATCAGTTCATTCAAAAGATTCGTTCACCGAATCTTTCGGTGTTTGGGCGGAGCTCCGACTGCGTAGTCCGACTCACTCAGTGAACTGAAACGGCGGAACGGTTCATGCGGAAGTGCAGTCGCTGAACGAATCACTGCAGAACTGGTTCGCAGGGAACGAATCGCGTTCGCTCGCGGAAGTCCCTCCCCCCTGCACGCTCGCTGCTGATCCTCTCATCTCTCAGTGCAGTTGAGCGCTCGGGAGTTGTTCAGTAAGTGATTCAGTTCGGTTCGTTCGCCCAAAAGATTCGTTCTTTTGAACGAATCGTTCGCGGACGCTTACCCGATCCATTGATCCAGCCACCACCAACAGCGGTATGCTTGGCCGTGATGGGGCTGCTTGCAGCGAGTGTCGGGCCCCTTCGGAGCCGAGTCCGGGCTTGGGGAAGAGACTTGTCCTCGAGATCCGCCTCGTTCCGCTACAGCGCTGCGCTGCTGGCGTCGGTAGGGTGCCGTTGGTTTTTTCTTTTTGTTTGTCTATTTACGTAAACTTTCTATGTTCTTCCGCTAACTTTCTCATTGGCACCAGCTGCTTCCAGACGCGTTGGATAACACTCTCGTCTCGCGGGGTTAGAGCCACGTGGCAGTGTTTCAGGGTTGACGTGATCTGTAGGAAAAGAACACAATGTTCCGCCACGCAGCTGACCGCGACAACCTGCGTCGTTTACATGTCACATGGGTGTCAGTTGGCCCTTTTCTGTAACGTTGCCTGGTTGCTGAGGTCAGTTGAAGTCGTTTTCATAATAATGTCAAGGGGGCGTGTCTCGTCTTCCTTGGCCCGGAGGAGGCACGTTGCATAAAGTCAACACGCGTCGTCTGTGAGACCGGATGGTTTGCTGTTATATTATGTAAAGATAATAAATTGTCGTTTTTTTGGAAAGGAAACGTTCTCCAATATAGGCGTGGCTCTTACAACAGTTTTGGTCAGTCATCACATCATGCATAAACTTTTTCCTTATCAATAATGGAGTTGCTCCAATAAAGATACCAGTATGGGAAACGCCTGTGCTGGATCGGTTATCGGCAAGTACGCAAGTCTATGCCGATATCAGGTCATGTATCATGTGATGATAGCTCATGTACGCCACACAGGCCAACAACAACATGTGCGGTGCTAGCGGAGAGTGTAACGTTAGTCAGAGCTATTGTCAGCAACTTAAATATTTACCACTGGAAAACCCAACCAGTAAAATGCAGATGTGCACAGTATGCAAGGCTTTAGTTTCAAGGAGTGGCACTAGTGTTGCCAAGAACCTGCCATTGTTCTTGAGATTGTGAGCAATACTATGTGTAGCGTGAATAGTTTAATTACTGGTGTGTGATAGCAATATAATTTAGAGTTAGCTTAAATTTGAATTTGAAAAGACAATGAACAGAGGAGATGACTTCATGCAAAGGAATATATTTAGCACCAAACTAAAGCACACTCAGTAATCAGGTAAAATATGTACATATAAAGCATAGAGGAAGTAGATGGAATAGTGGTGATGAATGAGTAGCAATACACGCAGTGCCGGCGGTGGCTGTTGGCGGGGGGGGGGCTGCCTACTGCCCAAGTAGCCCACCTATTGTTTCTACCAGCCCACCCTAATATAGCAGGATAAAACCGGCTGCGATGCTGTATGATATACAGTACTGCTGCATTCTCTTGGAAATCTGTTTTTTTGTTTAACACACCAGAACACACCAACTTATTGTATTGCAGGGGGTGCTATGGAGGTGCTATGCCTCCTCTAGGGGGAGCTCAAGCTCACCTCCGCCTCTGGATTTCATTACATTGTTTTTGGAGTTGTTTGTAAAAACCTGTGGCAGGGTAGATTTCTCATATCAACATGAAAGATAATTTGAATCACTGATATATAAAAGCAATACAGACCTTTGGGCTGTAGATTATCATGCAGAATCATTTTGTATTGCCTGCCCACCATGTCACACTGGAGTTAACAACAGCCATTACAATATTACATGATTACCCAATGCCTCTCTGTCATTAATGCTTCACTACAGGTCTATTTATAACTCAGTGAGCTCTGCTTATCTATTCACCTTTTCTTTATTTCAGAACACTTCACTAATCCAAAGGAAATCTACTGGATTAAATCAAAGCAATTTCACACTTGCTCGGTTGCTTAGCTCAAACAAACCACCAAGAGGTAAAGCACCTCTTACATTTGTATGCTGTATAATGAAATTGAATGTTTACACACTGAACAAAATATTTTTCCCATGTAGCATTTGTACTTACTTCCTTTGTGCTACACTTGTACTATTGAATTGCCTTAGGGTTTGAAAAGTTTTTCCCAAAGAGTGAGGAGAACCCCGGTGTCAACAAATCGGCTGAAGATGACAAAGGTGTGAATCATCATCATCATCCGCAGCAGCATTTGTACATCCTACCTGTGTCACCAGATCTTCTGATGCAGCACATGGTTGAACTTCTGCTGTGTTGTTACTGTTTAGGTGAAAACACCAAAGAGCAAGAGTCTCAGGGGAGGAGAGGGCGTGGCACAAATGAAGATGAGGACATAAGGAGAGGAGGGAAAAAAGAGGAATCAGAATGGTGGACACGTTTTCAGGTGCAAATCTGTGCTTACATTTAATTATTGTAAATGTAACCTGTTTAGCTTGTTGATCTAGTTAGATACAAGTGACTAAAGATAATTTATATAGACCTCCATGAATCATGCCGTTAACCGGGTGCTCACAGTTGGTATTAGAGGCAGGCATGCGGCAACCGGAGGGCATGCGGAGCGGCTTGTTGTCCACTGGAATGCTGACGCAGTCCTTTCTATGATCAACTGGTCCGCTCCATCTCCCCTCTCTGATGCCTTTTCTGTACCCAACAGGATGATTTTCCCTGGGATGAAAAAACACTGCGCAACGTCGCAATCGGTGCAGCAGGCATGTTCTCCGCTTTTCTGTACTTCTACCTACGAGAGACGGGGGTGGAGATCACCTGGAAGGACTTTGTGCATCACTACTTGGGCAGAGGCTTGGTGAGAGACGGACGGTTTCAGTGTTACATTACATTACGGCTTTTTATGCAAAGCGACTTGCATATCATCACATACACATTACATCATCATATACTAATTACATCATATACATACAGTATTGGCATCTTCTTTGTCTGGGTACATCTTATTTCCTTGTTTGTGTTTGAAACCGTATGACTTAATATGTATGTTGTGCTCTCTACACAGGTGGATCGCCTGGAGGTTGTCAACAAACAATATGTCAAAGTAATTCCTGCCCACGGAGAGAACGCATCAGAAGTGGTTAGTAGCGAGAAAGCACTGTTGTATCTTTTTGCTGGTATAGCTGGATCAGAAATAGCCTGACACAGGTCGCACTAGATCATTAAGGCTCTCTTTTAAAAAGGAAACCTATTGGCATCTAGTATAGCATATATATATACTACATGCTATCTGTTGTCTGTATATTTCAGAGCTACTTGTGGTTCAACATTGGTAGCGTGAACACATTTGAGCGTAACCTGGAGCTGGCTCAGCAGGAGATGGGTCTGGACTCCACACAGAAAGTACCTGTGGTCTACAGCAGCGAAAGTGATGGGTGAGTTAGGAAGGCTTGAGGCCTACAGGGGAAGGGATGTAGAGTAGACAGAACTTTCATGTTTACGTGACTTGACTTGGGATGTTGGCCCAATTTCACTTTGTCTTTCTTCACAGGACAATCCTATTTAGTATTCTCCCAACCCTGCTACTGGTTGGCTTTCTACTTTTTGCCATGCGGCAAGGACCAATGGCAGTAGGCCGTGGGGGTAGGGCCCAGGGAAACCCCTTCAGCATGAGTGAGTCCAAAGCCAAGATACTAAAAGACAACATCAACGTGAGTTTCAAGGATGTTGCAGGCTGTGAGGAAGCCAAACTGGAGATCTTGGAGTTTGTGAACTTCCTGAAGAACCCTCACCAGTACCAGGACCTGGGAGCCAAGATCCCTAAGGTGTGATATGGGGGGGATAGCTTAGTCTTTCATGACGAGTTTGACATCATATCTAATGGCTAAAGTACAATTCCAAAACAAAATAACACAAGAACGGATTAAGATCCAGAAGTTTACTTGCCAACCGAGGAAGCACCAGCTGGTAACTTGGTCGATGAGAATGAAGGAGAAGCCCCAATATTCATTGCGAGAATGACATATCACGTGGAAACGGTACAACGGTCTCTAAAATGAAACACGTGTGTCATAATTGATCGTGTGACGTGAAATCCCATCTCAAACTGTTACAAATTAATTCTCTGTGCTTTTGTTCTTGAGAAGTTTGTTCTCAGAATATCGTCTTGGTATTCTTGGATTTGATAATCACCTATTTTTTGCTTAGCACAGTAAATTAGCTAAATTCAATGGACTAGCCCAGCGACAGTTAGCAAGGAGACCTAGAAACTGTAAATAAAAAGAGAAAAAGGAACCAAACATGCCCTTTTAACTTTGAACATTTAAATGTCACAGCTCGTCCTAAAAGCGACACATGGCCTCGTTGTTTTCAGGGTGCAGTGTTATCAGGCCCACCTGGAACAGGAAAGACCTTGCTGGCTAAGGCCACTGCAGGAGAGGCTAACGTCCCCTTCATCACTGTCAATGGCTCAGAGTTCCAGGAAATGTTCGTGGGCGTGGGCCCAGCCAGGGTGAGTACTGGGCTGAATGCAGGACTCTACGAAGGAGCCAGGGTAGCTGATTTGGGGGGAATGATGAGCACGTACAGCTTTGCAGAAAACAAGATAAATATATAATACCATTGTGATACTGTCAATGTGGAAATATTAGTGCAGGGATCTGTAGGGCAGCATGTGTTAACTACCGTGGCAACGAATGACTTGTCAATCACAGAGGGGCTCATTTGACGTGTCCTTGTTGTGTCCCGTATAAGATGAGGGATATGTTTGCCCTGGCTCGAAAGAACGCCCCCTGCATCCTTTTCATTGACGAGATAGACGCGGTGGGCAGGAAGAGAGGCAGAGGGAACTTCGGTAACCAGAGTGAGCAGGAAAACACGCTCAACCAGCTGCTGGTGGAAATGGACGGTAGGCAACGATCCGAATCTCCCGTCGACTCAACTCAGTGTACGGGCTTCTCTCCTGAGATCACGGCAGCCACCGCGGCAATTATTTTCATTGCAGGGTTCAACAGCGGCACCAATGTGGTCATTTTGGCCGGCACCAATCGACCGGATATCCTGGACCCGGCTCTGATGAGGCCCGGACGCTTTGACCGACATATCTACATTGGTAAAATATCACGCTCTTTCTTTTCCGAGGTCTTTCTCTGTTGCTTTTCAGCTGCCTCCTCGCCTTTTCTAGTTGCTCGATTTCACGCTGTCACCTGGATTTCTTTGGTTCTGGTAATGCCATTCATCTTTTTTTTGCATGCTCTGAACTTCTCTGCTCCGTGGTCATCAGCAATATCAACTCTCTCTAGCTTATTTGCAACCGTTCCTTTTAGTCTGTTTATTGTAATTTCCAAATCAGTTTTGAAAAATGTTCCTTCCTTTTTGATTTGCGTCTCGCCACTGGGGACTCAAACACGTCTTCTTTCTGTGATGCATGTTGAGGTCCTTTAGAGGTGTCACTTTCTTCTATTATACCTCAGTAGTCCACTACTGCACAGCAGCCAATATTTCACATGAAAGGAAATGGGGGACTAATACACATGTAGACCCAGATTTAACTTTGTCACTGTTCTTTGTATCTTCCAGACCAGATACTAAGCATGACCTGACCAAAGGCCACATTGGGTGCTTATGGCTTTTATGAACACTTGCTTAGTACTTATTAGATTTACTACTGGTCTTTTTGCACCTGTTCACTTGTTATGTCATTAGGAGTGTGTGTGTGTGTGTGTGTGTGTGTGTGTTTTGTAGTGTGTGCTTTTATCTTTGTGGTTAAAATGGTTGATGCGTCGCTGCCCACTGAGGTCTAATTCACTTTGCTCCAGCAGTGCTGCATAATGGTAGGCAGGGTGTTCTTTCTGACAGAGGCAAATGGGGGAAATTGGAGAGAGCTGTCTCTCTATAAACAGGAGGATCTATATAACTGGAGGCAGAACAGGAGGGACGGGACACACAGCTACTCTTTGTGTTGCTGCCCCCTTTCCTTTTAGCCTTTTAGTTTATCTAACAGTCGTTTCAATCTGATTTTGCTCATGCCTTGTTCTTTTGCCGAAGCCCCCGTGTCCTCAATGCAGTAGTCCTGAAATGTTTTTTCTTTTTAAAGCACGGTATATAAAATCCAAGAGCTGTTCATCTCCTCTTCCTACAGGCCCACCGGATATAAAGGGCAGGGCGTCCGTCTTTAAGGTGCACCTGAGACCTCTCAAGTTGGACTCCAGTATAGAAGCAGAGGCTTTGGCTAGGAAGCTAGCTGCTCTAACTCCAGGTTTTACTGGTGAGTTTGTCTTTCATGTCTGTTGCGATGTCTGTTGCGGCGGAATGCGTCATTACGTCACGGTCTCACCCGGCCGTGGTCTCTCCTTATGTGTCCCAGGAGCTGACATTGCTAACGTGTGTAACGAGGCGGCTCTAATAGCAGCACGCCGCCTCAACCAGTCTATCAGCACCAAGCACTTTGAGCAGGCAATCGAGAGGGTTATCGGAGGTAAGTTAATAACCGCATTTACACGCTCCCTGAATTGTATTATGACGATACTCATAGAAAGACTGTTGGATATGGGTGATACACCTTAATCGTATTAGTCGGTGGCAAAAGCATTGGTACAGTCTTGAAGTTATTTTTGCTGTTTGCTGGACTTCAGAGACCCCAACCCAGTGACTAGGCCCTGGTCTTGCGTAGCAGCCTAAAGTCATTGCCTTCTCACCTATATCTATGCCTAAAGGGCATATCTACCTATTGTACACCCTGCCTGGCCTCCACCCTGCCCCTACCATACTCCTACAAAACACACGCGTGCACGATGCTGGTTGGTAACACGTCCTCCACATCCCCAGGTCTGGAGAAAAAGACCCAGGTACTGCAACCTCTAGAGAAGACTACTGTGGCGTACCATGAGGCTGGCCATGCTGTGGTCGGCTGGTTCCTAGAACATGCAGACCCCTTGCTGAAGGTGCTCGGACCATCTCCCACCCCTTCCCTTGTTCTCTACAGACATTGTTCTCGAGGCTCCACTTTTTGGCATTGCCCAGATCAATGTGTGTTGAGAAGGTGGAAAAGGGGGAGAGTGTTATGGAATTCTACAATTTACTTTTGAGAACCTCCTTGGTTCCATGTGCATCCTTCTGCACAAATACCTTTTCCCTACGATTTCACAGAAATATACGATGACATATTGACTGTCTCCTCTGCCAGGTGTCGATCATTCCCAGAGGAAAGGGCTTGGGCTATGCTCAGTATCTGCCTAAGGAGCAGTACCTGTTCAGCCAGGATCAGCTGTTTGACAGAATGTGCATGACGCTGGGCGGTCGTGTGGCCGAGCAGGTTTTCTTTTGCCGAGTTACCACCGGGGCACAGGATGACCTCCGGAAAGTCACACAGTCTGCCTATGCACAGGTAATCGCCTCACTGCACCACAAGCGTCCACAGATGGGTAGGCGATGTCTGTTACGGCTGAGCTACTGTATGTTATGGATATATAGACATACCTTCTAATTATAGGTGCTCTGGGTGGTAATGACACAACACTGATGCTTAGAAAAGTGTGACAATTGAACTACAGCCCCGATTATGTAACTTGCATGCAGATACACATTATTATGTGACAAACTGGTTGATTTACAATGTGACAGTGCGATTCCTCCATACACAAGTAAAAAATACATGAGATGGCTTTAAAAACTACAAAGAAAAAACAAAACGGTGAACATATATTATATTGTTCACCATATCATATTGAAATGAAGCTCAAGTCAAGCTAGTGATTGAGTTTTGGCAAGATCATACCGTATTACTATGTTTGGGGATGCGTCATGTAAAGCTGGATAACATATTTCACCCATACATCTCCTTCACATTCGACCAGATAATTGTGTTGCAACCAGACATGACTTTGCCCAGATATTCAGGCACATACCAAGTGGTGTGTTTGAACCAAAGCGGCACTGTTTGGCAATAATTTGACATCAACGGTTTAGGACTGAGCTAGAATGTCAAGCTCGTCCCTTAATTGTTCTCTGGTATAAAATGCACCAGTACCCTTTCCTCTCAAGCCCTCACGTAGTCCTCATTTCCCCTCCATCTTTAGGTGGTTCAGTTTGGAATGAGTGAGGCGATGGGTCAGGTGTCCTTTGACCTCCCTCAGCAGGGTGACATGGTGACCGAGAAGCCCTTCAGTGAACCCACAGCCCAGCTTATAGACCAGGAGGTCCGCTCGCTCATAGATGCTGCCTACCAACGAACGCATCAGCTTGTCACCGACAAGAAAGAACTGGTGGAAAAGGTGAGGAATATGATCAGTGAGAGCGATTAGAAAGATGGAAAGGACCGGGACTTACTCAAAGGCAACTCACAAGAACATGGACCTGTGCTGCAGCGTCCGATCGCTCATTCGTGGTGACTTCTGCTCAGATTTGCATATTCAAATACAAGTGGAAGGAATTTTGAGGAAGGTAGTGATTGCAAACCGTAACTAATTTCCAGCTTTGTTACGAGCACCAGTTAACTAGATAGCTAGTTAATATTAGCTATCCTTATTGCAGTCTTTTATAATCATACAGATCAATGAGTCCCACTACATTTTGAAAGATAACATCGATCCCTAATGAAGACTCACTGTATAAATCATTGTCTTCATTACATTACAGCATTTAGCAGACGCTTTTGTCCAAAGTGACTTACAATAAGTACATTTTGTCAACAGTAGTCAAACCAACCATATATCGCTTCATCAGCTATATTCACTCCTGCTACTAGCATGTTGGGTAGAATGCCAACAAAATAATTCAGCTACCATAGCGAGGAATAGACAGAAAATAAATCAACACTTTGCTTCATGCACTTCATTAATGATGGCCTACTAATTTAAATTAAGTAAACGGTAAATAGCAAATAGAAGCAATATTTTGGCACTGCGTTCGACTGTGTTAACAAACTGGTTTTTCCTAAAAGTTCTTATCGCTACTTGCTCACTATTCACTTTGTCTTCCATCTTGCCTTGCAGGTAGCCAAACGTCTTCTAGAGAAGGAGATTCTAGACAAAGCTGACATGCTGGAGCTGCTTGGACCTCGTCCCTTTGAAGAGAAGTCCTCATATGAGGAGTTTGTAGAAGGAACGGGAGCGCTGGAGGAGGACACATCTCTGCCCGAAGGCCTGAAAGACTGGAACAAGAGCCGAGGGGACGAGGAGCGCCCGCAGAATCAGCAACACAAACAGGCCCTCTACCTGTAGGTGGACACGCAGCGCCAAGCCAAATATGCCACTGAACTAACGTGAAGATTCCAGAAGGACGGGACCATTTGGCCAAGACTAGCTCCTATCAGGGCCTGGCTTTACCAACATGAAAGAAGCCCTCGTTCATTTCACAGAGGGTTGCAGGAGGAGGGATGGTGATGTGGTGCGTAGGTCTGAAATGTCATCGTAGCGTTTATATTCCAAGGGGAACGCCAAAACGTGACAATTGAAGTCAATAAGCCAAGTTGCTGTGAAGGGTGACTTCTATGGCTCACCTTGCACTGAAGGTGCATTAATCTATCCAGCTCCTCCCAGTTTCTGATGGCAGTCCTAGAATGCAGTGACACTGGTAAACATACCATACAATAGCAGGATTACTGGTCTGTTTCAGTAACATGTTGCACTGGCATCATGTTTCTATTGAGGATTACTGCCCTCGTCTAACCTGACTGAATTTCATATACT